>PNEQ01085552.1:87870-179839 GCA_003012365.1 Medauroidea extradentata | reverse complement strand
TATATATATATATATATATATATATATATATATATATATATATATATATATATATATATATATATATATATATATATATATATATATATATATATACCTTGTATACCTATTGGAAGTTTACTATTTATTACTTACTTATTGAATATTGAGTAAGTCGTATAAGGTATTGATATTTTTGTACAATGTGAATAACTAATAGCTAAATAACTAAGACAGTAAAAAAATGTTTGCTAAGTGTCAGCAAAGACAACTAAATATAGACTTCCGAAAGTTCATTGCCAACAAAGGGTTGCATAATTTTTTCTTATATATTATTACCAAATGTCACCGTACAAATAGATAACTAATTTCGTAGTACTATTGCAACGGCCAGCATATCGTAAATGAAAATATGCGCAGCTATGCTATCGAAAATAATTTGATAGGGTGTATCTGTGCATATTACTTTCGTTAAGTAGTAGTATCTGAAATTAAGTTTATCAGACGTGTATTAATTTGATAACTATGATTATATACTCTAATAAAAAATTTTTAAAGATGTATATATGCACTTCACTTTTGTTAGTATCGGTAGTTGTAATAAAAACTATGAATTTCTAAAAATAATGTTGACTAGTATGATTACTATCGTTAATTTTCCTTGTCTGATTATAATAGGAAATGTACTATATATATATAATAAATCATGACTTAAACTTGCAAACAGATGATAACATGTGCAAAAAATTTAATTAAAAAAATAATACATCTCAAGAAAATGCATATAAATCGATTAGATATTCTAAAACGATTGTAACTCTGGGGTTGTGAACATGAACTATTAAAAAACATATTTACAAATAAATGAACACATAAATAAAGAATGAATTAATCACAGCCAATATATTCAACAATATGCCGGTATGAAGGAAATATGCTAAATTATATATTATCAATAAGACATAGGTCCACCCAAAGATATTAACCTAAAGTAAATAAAGCTGAAACAAATGACAAATGTAAAATTTTATATGACAATTATGCACCAAAGTAATAAATGTCAACAACATGTATTAAAATACATTACTATAAGGTTAAAATTAATTACTATAAATTTTTTTAGATACGGATATCGCATGAAATATACATGTATTTATAAATTAAAAATTAGTGAACCCCATTTCAAATGAAACTATAAAACAATGAGTAATTATTTCAAACGTATTCTCATATGGAGGGAAATAATAAATTTTATGTGAAAACTGCTAGTCATAGGTATGCTAAAGCTGTTATGAGGTATTTTGAGTAGTGAATACTATAATTAATGTGCTAGTAAGAAAAAATGTTTTACAAAAGAATTTTATAAATTAGATAATTAGAAATAGCAAATTTTTTTTCTGTGATATGGTAAAATGGGGAAAATAATAAATAATGTAAAAAGTGAGACATAGGCATGCTATAAAATTTAAAACTAAAAGAAAAAAAACTATTATGAATTTTTATCCGCCACTAACAAAAGTTATTTTATGTATACCACATTTCACTGTACTCTGTCGCCATTGCACTGTTAGCCGAGCGGGCAAGGACGCATCTCATTGCCAAGGACACAAGGATTCATGGTTCGATCCTGATCCTCGGCGAAAGTACTTTTAGTGCACAAAAAATTAAGAAAAGCCATAAGGTCGAGCTCGTCAAATACCAACAAACTGCCAACGATGGTACCATGATGTCAACACTGGTGCCACCTAGGAGCCAACTATGTAAACAAACATCCCCGAAGCCTAGCAGACAATACACAGGAAAAAATTTCAAGTTAACAAGTGACTGACGAAAATGTAAACAATATGGGCGACAAGATGGACTATGTGACACGAAAACAAAAAGGCGGACATGATGTCATCCAAAGGGACGGTGTCGTGTCGTCGGTGCCGTGAGTGAGAGAAAGAAATAAAGAGAACATGACAGAAAAGGGCATCGTGTCGTCGGTGCCGAGAGAGAGAGAGACGGCGTCTTGTATCCAGTGCCATGAGAGAGAGCAAGAAAGAGAACATAACAGAGAAAGGGCGTCGTGTCTTCGGTGCCGAGAGAGATAGATAGCGAGAGAGAGAGAGAAATGACGTGTCGCCGGATCTGTTCTGATTATTCTCGAAGGAATGAGAGAGCAGGAAATAGTGGAATGATAGCATAGCAAAAAATTAACAGAATGACAGAGCAGGAGAAAACGAAATACAAGATGGCCGTCAACATCAAGATGGCTGACAACATGACAAATATGATTGCCGACATCATGACGAACAAAATGGCAGTCAACATGACAAACACGATGACAGACAAGAGACAAGATGGCTGACAAAATGGCGGACAAAATGGTCGACAAAATGGCCGCAAAGATGGCGGACAATATGGCGACCGATGCATCAATCACCGACGCCCCGCGCCATCAAATTGCGCCTACTATTCCCTTCTACTCTCGTCTTAACTATATATGACCCCTTCTTCCTACCCTACACACATATCATAGTCGGACACATAACATAACTGTGAAGAAAATAACCGCATTAGTCCGCGTAGAAACACATATTATAGTTCTACCAAAAACATTGAAAAATTCGATCAGTAATTTTTTAATTCAAATACTACAGCTATTAATTTTTTACTTCACATGAGTCCATCTAACTCATACGATCCAAAATTACAACTTTTCGTAACAAGAACATTTAAAAATATGAATCTAAAGTTTGCTAAAACAGTAAATATAGGTAAGCATATCATCGAACACAGGTTCAATAGGGTGCGAGATGTCGGTACACTAACAACTGCTATCGGCTAGTTAAACCACACACAAGGCTACACAGTGATTCGCAATTGCGGGCATTATTCTCTCTGTAACATAGCGAGCTGAATTTTAATACCAAATATAAAAACTAGGATTTCTTTGCTACCTTCCTTATTTGTCAGGTCTGTTTGAACTTCGTAGAGAATTTTCGCGCTGAGTATTGTTTTACAAAACTAATCTTTGTCAAGTTTATTCTGTTAGGAGTTGGTTTCTACATGTTATCTTGTCAGAGTTACAGCCAAGTTATTTCTTACCATTCCATTTCACTCCTCCACATATATCATTTCACTCAAACTTTTAACACTAATCAAAAGAAATTAAAACCTTACAGTTACTTATTGATACAATGCTTAACCTACACATATGACGAGTCCTTCAGTAACAACTTATCAACTATAAATGCACCACTTTTTTCTACCCTATACATTCCTAATCAAGTCAAACATTAGCTTTAATAACTAAAATTATAAGTTTACACATACCTGGTAATAACAATCTAAATGTAAAAACTGACTATGTCACCACAGTTATATTTACCTGATATCGCATACAAAATTACATTTTTCCAATATTTTCTGCAAACATAATAAGACCTGCCATTAACGAAACCCTTTAGAGTTGATCACTACAAATAAATCTATACCATACAGAACAGATCCATACGTAACATAATTAAATTTTCATCTAATCTAATTGACCATATACAATAAAATACATTAAACTACCAAAGTCGAGTTACTCGTAACACATCTCAGGAAAAACCATTTTTTATCACATCTAAAATTAATATTATTATTTACTATCTCATGCGTCATAAAATATTTCACCTCGGCGATGACGTTTCTTAATATCAAGCTCAGCTCTTTAGTTTTTAACTTACTCTTCTCTTTTGTATTAGCATTCGTATTCATATTTTTTTTAATTATCTCCATATTCACCTTCCACACTTGTTCTGAATTTGAACATTGATAAAATAAATTACAAAGCGTCAAAGATCACTTTCATTAAACATTTACCACTCCAAATCTTGTCGAACTAATATAACTTCCGTGCATTTATCAGTACACTTAACCGCAATGCCAATATACTGCTTCATCTTCAGTCTTTTCTGTAACCCTCTAGCCCTACCAGTCAAATATTACATACTATTTATCCTACTGTAAAGCGCTACCTAGCACCACTCAATTCATTGCACAGCGTCACTTGTAATATTCGATTTTCAAATTACCTACTAAATTATCAAGGTAGGTCCAACTTACAATCAACTTATCATTTTACAGTTGTATGCATCATAAAAAACAATAGATCCGAAAGAACATTATTTACCATACGAATCATACCTTACAATATTATCTCAGCAATCAATAACCAACCGAGGCAGTTCACATAGTAAACTATTCGATACTGTACGTTAAGTCAATTTGAACAGATATTTCCAAATAATAAACAATTTGCACCATTCAATCATATAACTTAACACTACCAAAATCCGTCCCTATCAGTAACTGAATCATGCTGTATACGTTATAATATAGTACATACATGCCAGACAAAACATAGCTGATATTAATTCTTCGCTAAACTTTTTCAGATTTACAAACCTACATATCACTCTCATCCATCAAAGATAACCAATTTTCATCTAGACAAACATACCTTATTTACTTACTTGTATTTCACCAGACATACTACTCAGTCAGGTAATTCACACAAATACCATTGGAACATACTATTGAAACACATTAAAAAAAAACCAATGAAATATACCTCAAACCAATCTCCATGTAAAATTTGACCATTAATTTCTGAAGTCATATAATTACTATGAACGTAACTAATTTTGTACCTGAATTCCTATCATTACGAGACGAACCTGCAAAATAAATAAATTATTTATATATATATATATGTGTGTGTATATATAAATATATAAATATATATATATATATATATATATATATATATATATCACTGGGGTTTGTTTTTAATAACGGTCACAATCATGTTCCATACTTCCGCGACTTAGAATAATTTGACTAATTAATTAAAACCCGATGCGGATTAGTGATAGTTAAACGACTCAAACCATCAGCAGCTTTCTACAAAAGAAACTGAGCTCTCATAACCATGCAAAATAACTAGCCTTCTTATGTTCGCAGAACAGTTTATGTGATACGATATCAACTCGCCTACAGCAGGATAGAGCTATACTCGACTGAGCTCCATGATTAGTGTTTTGCATATGTGAGTTATAGCAGCTTACACGATGGTAGCTCACTCTTGATATCGTCATATTTTAATAGGATTTAAGGTAACTCGACCAATAAAGAAACTGTAATCTTACAGTACTGTAGCTTGGCATGTCATGATATTGACGAAGAAACAATTACGTCTCATCCTGAACGGTGACTAGTGAGAGCATTTGGTCAGACTGGATTCAGTTTCTTGGACGTACTGCATTGCAAATTGTATGACTGTCAAAGAAAACTAAACAAATAAAAGAATACCATAAAATAAGCAGAGTATGCTTTAGTCAGCAAGACACGTACACAACATGAAATTCCAAAATGGAATCGGGTCAAATAAAAACAAGGAACAAACAGATGATAAAGAAAAATAATAACAAATAAAAAAACCAAGTAACATATGACACAATGATGAGACGAAACAAAAAACACAGTAGATATCAGACACGAACAAAAAAAATAAAAAAAGACACAACAAAGAGACGAGGCAAAACGCAACAGATATCAGACATATGCAGAACAGGCAAACGACACAACGAAGAGACGAAACAAAACACAGTAGTTTTTCAGACAGACTGTGTTACGACGTCAGTCGCACTCGTGTTCCTGAACCCTGTGTGTCTACCTGATGACAGGAACAGATTCCAGTTCCCGAAACGTCGTTACACTGTCTGTCTGGAAAACTACTGTGATTTGGTTCGTCTCTTCGTTATTTCGTTTGTCATTTCTGTATATGTCTGATATCTGTTGCGTTTCGTCTCGTCTATTTGTTGTGTCTTTTTGTTATTTTTCTGTTTGTGTCTGATATCTACTGTGTTTTTTGTTTCGTCACATCGTTGTGTCACATGTTACTTGGTTTTTATTTTATTTGTTATTATTTCTATTTATGATCTGTTTGTTCCATGTTTTTATTTGACCCGATTCCATTTTGGAATTTCATGTTGTGTACATATCTTGCTGACTAAGCATGCTCTGCTTATTTTATGGTTTGCTATTATTTGTTTATTTTTTTTTGACAGTCATTCAATTTGCAATGGAGTACGTCCAAGAAACTGAATCCAGTCATGCACTTCCATTGCACAGTTCTTTCAAAGATCTCATTTGGTCAGCGCTCAACATCGAGGTCTATTAGCACTGGTGAAGTGAGACATTATGTGAGTATGGGGCAGCATTGGTATTAACGCGCGGAGAAAACAAGAGATCTCCGAGAAAACCCGCCGATCAACAGCTTCGTCCGGCACGATGCATGCAGGGAGGTGACACAGGATAGGGCCTACGCAGCTCTTATTTTCTGTAAAAGATTGCGTGTATACCAAAATACAAAATTACAAACATCACTGCATGATATTGTAATATATTAACAGAAACAATATTTGTAGGCAGTTACCATATATGACAGTGTTAATGTCGGAATCTACACGAATTAAATATTTTGTTTTGTTGTAAAACCTGTTTAAAGAATTTTGATGTATATTGAGAGTCTTGAAAATTTTTTGTAGTGTTACACCCGAGTATCGTGTAAGGATACGCCGCTATTTTCCGTTACTATTATCTCTCGTGTGCATGCTCGCCGCGTGGTTGCGATTCGTCAACATTTATCGTACCAAATGGTTTGTTTTAGTTAGACCTTTTAGTTTTAAAGTTCCATGTGCATTTTATTTTGCCTAGGACTAGGTTTTTACTGTACCAGTTATATGTGGCTTCATAACCTGTGTTTCGTTTCGCTTTAAAATGTTTTTACGACTGATGTTAACCTGATAGACTGGTAGTGTGTTGTTTCCCACATGCTGCCAGTTGTTTGAATAATAATAATAATAACTGACTTTGAATGTACCTAATATTACGTACTATTTATGAATAGTACTTAAATTAAAATATCAGATTTACTCGTATATAACCTTGAAGTTACAGGTTATGAGTGCACACAATTTAACAATATCAAGAACCTCACCGCTTCAAATAAAAAAAATAATAAATAAATAAAATACAATATTACCAAACACTCATTTAACAACATTATAGGCTAATTAAATATTTAAACAGTTCATCACGACTATGCATCTCTGTGGATACAAACACAAAATTTCCCTCGACAGAATATGTATGTTTTCTGTTGCGTGGTTGGTAATACACAATCGTTTACGACAACGAGATCGGGCCGTAAATAAGGAAGGCTGGTTACCCTGGCAGTGCCATCTCTTATAAACCTTTACATACTCCTTGGATTCATGCATGCGAAAATCCAGGCTGAGAATGGTCTGACCATTCAACCACCACGACCCCCTAACGACGACTAGCAGAATTATGTTATGATTACAGCCTGTCACCCGTGCTTTTAACGACATCAGCATATTTGCTGTCCAGCTTCTAGCTTGGTATATGAGATTCATCGAAGTAGCTAGCATAGAATGACTGGTGGTATTTAAGCACTGTCTGTGTCTAAAGGTTCTCAGTTAGTGGATAGACGTGCTGGAAAGTAGATCGATAACTTCATTTGTCGATACTTTTTGTGTAAAACTGTAACGTTAAGAATATGGTTACAGATATTGAAGACTTATCATCAGTATCAGCAGCTACCATTCAGCAAGTAGTGTTCTCTGGAAATCCGTTGCTAACTTTGCCGAAACAGTGTTGCTACTGCGGGAATAATTTTAGTACACACTCGAATGCTCGTCGCCATGAGCAAAGTCACTGTATGTATAGTGTATCGTACAAGACTTATCTGTGTGGTAACTGTGACGAAGTGTTTACTCGCAATGATAACTTGACTAGACACAGCAAAACATGTAAAGGAAAGGAATCTCGCCCATCGTGTTGTGAATGCAAGTACTGCTGTAAGCTGTTCTCTCGAATCTGCTATGTACGCAGACGCGAAGAAAGTAACGGCAAGTTCGGTACTGCCTACAACACTTACTCATGTGACAACTGTAGTGCAGTATATGTGAATAAACAAGAATTAAATGTTCGTCAGAAACTGTACCTCAAACCACCCTACGACATGTTTTTTTAATTATAGAAAACGTTTATTGAGATACGACTATTTTGTATGATTTCTTCATGACTGAAATAAAATCGTAATTTATTAAAAAAAGACTCCTGGATTGATAATTTATTTCCTCGCATAACATTCAATTACTCTGGACAAAAGTGTTGGCACTAGAATGTTTTATGTAGAAAAAAAGTAAGATGGCAGTTTATTTCAGTAAGGTTTAGTTGAGCTATTTATAAATAAAAACTCTTTCGCATAAGAATATGCTGTACATGAAGGAATTATAACTTAAAGACAAACATACCAAGCATGCAGTGTTTGTAGGTAATGTGTGACTCTGTTTTGAATGTTTAAAAATACGAAAATTATGCTGAAAAATATGAATGAAACTGATGTATTATAATTAATATGATTCACATTTTATTGTGTGGAAGCTTTAGGTTTGACAAAGGAAGTGGTGAATAGCTGACGATTTTTATTCTTTTTCTTGGTCTTCTAGTTGGTTTTTATGATAAGTATTCCGTGTTTTGACCGTGATAAATATTATGAATACAGTTACAATGATTGTACCTAAAATATATTTAACTAAATTATAAATGACTGATGAACACAAAGTATATTTGGGAGTGCATAATCATGTTGTAAGTATGCTGAAAACTAATGAATTCTGCATAGTTGTGAAATGAAATGGCGCAGATAACTCGTCACAGAGCACCACACTGGAGACCATCTTACAAGATGTAGTTATTTAGGAAGCTACCTACTGGCTCACGAAGGTGACAACTCAGATAAACGAATGAAGTCTTGTCGTAAATTATAATCAGAAAATATTGTGCTTGATTTATACCTATTCTGTAAAATATAATGAATTTAGTACAGAAATATCTGGCCATTATAAGGTTTGTTGGGTCTGGAGTACTGTACTACCGGTACAATATGAGTGATATCATTTGTGAAATATTAAGATTTAGAAATAACTTGATTGTATGTTAGCTGTCGAGGGAATACAGTAAGGTGACAAGATGGTATAAATTAATGATTTCAATGTTTTATTTTATTGGAGACTACATGATACTTCTGTGGGGGTATATTTAAAGTATGTACGGCTGAGCTAAGATAGGTACAGAACAGAAGATATTACAGTTAGAAAGTATTATCTTTGAAGATTATTATTGAACATATAGGTATTGTTCTAATCGATTATATGTATATTACGGTGCATATACTAGTATATTTACGAAAACGTTAAATTAAATTAATAAAATTGATTTATTTTGATGATGTATGCTGTAACATTCTAGCATGGTATGTATAATTAGATATTATCTGAGTATTTATGATTGTTATAGTGTCTCAGGAGGGTTACAAAATAAGATAATGTTGATGTACAGGACCAAAAATTATTTGTGTAGCTTAACTGACATAAGTGACTAACCGGACCTCTAGAATATATTATATGTGCGTTACGATATTATCGAGTGCTTTGTCAGCATCGGATTTTAATTAGTTAGTCTAATAATGATTGTATGTCACGGAATGTTTAGTATTATGGAACATGATTATTACTGTTATTTGAAAAAAACTCAGTAATATATATATATTTAGCAGGTTTGTCTACTAATGACAGGAATTCAGGTACAAAAATAGTTACGTTCATAGTAATTATATGACTTCGGAAATTAATGGTCAAATTTTACATGGAGATTGCTTTGAGGTATATTTCATTGGTTTTTTACATGTGTTTCAATAGCATATTCCGATGTTGTCTTGTGTGTATTACCTAACTGAGAAGTATGTCTGGTGAAGTACAAGTAAGTAAAGAAGGTATGTTTGTCTAGATGATAATAGGTTTTCTTTGATGAATGTGAATGATATGTAGGTTTGTAAGTCTTAAAAAGTTTAGCGAATATTTAATATCAGCTATGTTTTGTCTGGCATGTATGTACTGGAGATGATAACGTATACAGCATGATTCAGTTATAGATAATTGATATAACAGGGACGGATTTTGGTAGTGGTAAGTTATATGATTAAATGGTGCAATTTGTATATTATTTGGAAATATCTGTTCATATTGAGTTAACGTACAGTATCGAATAGTTTACTGTGTGAACTGCCTCGGTTGGTTAATTATTGCTGAGATAATATTGTAAGGTATGATTCGTAAGGGAGATAATGTGCTTTCGGATGTATTGTTTTATTTTGATGCATACAAATATAAAATGGTAAGTTGATTTCTAGGTATGACCTATCCTGATCATTTAGTAGGTAATTTTTAAATCGAATATTACAAGTGACGCTGTGTAATGTATTGAGTGGTGCTAGGTAGCGCCTTACAGTAGGATAAATAGTATGTAATATTGGACTTTTAGGGCTATATTGTTACAGAAAAGACTGAAGATGATGTAATGGATATATATTGCGGCTAAGTGTACTGATAACTGCACGGTAGTTATATTAGTTCGACAAGATTTGGAGTGGTAAACGTTTTATGAAAGTAATCTTTGACGCTTTGTATTTTATTTTATCAACGTTCAGTTTCAGAACAAGTGTGGAAGGTGAATATGGAGATAATAAAAATGTATGAATAAGAATGCTAATAAAAAAGAGAAGGGTAAGTTAAAAGCAAAAGAGCTGAGCTTGAGATTTAAAAACGTCATCGCAGAAGTGAAATATATTATGATGTATGAGGTAATTAACAATTTTATTAATTTTAGATGTGAGTAGAAAAAAAATTGTTTTTCCTGAGTTGTGTTAGCCTACGTGTAATTCGACTTTTGTAGTTTAATGTATATTTTGTATATTGTCAATTAGATTAGATGAAAATTGAACTCTGTTATGTATGGATCAGTTCTGTACGTTATATATTTATTTGTAGTGATCAGCTCTAAAGGTTTTTGTTAATGTTAGGTCTTATTAGGTTTGCAGAAAATATCGGAAAAATCTAATTTTGCTTGCGATATCAAGTAAATATAACTGTCGTGACATAGTCTGTTTTTACATTTAGATTGTTATAAAAGGTATGTGTTAACTTATAGTTTTAGTTATATAAGCTAATGTTTGACTCGATTAGGTATGTATAAGGTAGAAAAAAGAGGTGCATTTATAGTTGATGTGTTGTTACTGAAGGACTCTTCATGTGTGTAGGTTAAACATTGTATCAATGTTGTCTGAACAATACATAATATTATGTATCATTATAACAAGAAACTTTAAATAATTAAAAGTTAACAATAAATGTTAAAGTTTATTTGTAAAGACAACTACTGACAAGTCAGAACACTAAAATAGTAAAGTTTTTTTTTAAATTTTATAGTGTTTTCATACTCTCACTTACTTTCCCCTCCATGTCTTTATCATCTTGGTTTTTCACATTAAAATAATTTACACTTATGTAAGTTCTAGTCCTAACAAAATAGCGGACAAGGCTGAAAAGTTGCATGTTAGTGTGTTTACAATTTAATTTAGATATATTATGTTCATGAGCAATTGAAATATTTTCTAAGTTTTGCAGAAAACCCTCCACGAAATTCATTAAAACTTTTCACAGTAACTGAATTGTTATCAAGAAAATATTTTTCTGTACAAACCATTCATCCATTAACTGTGAGGCAATGCAATTATTTTCATTTGATGTCAGATGCACAGAGCCCAATTCTGTGTATACATTACCGGTATCTAATGTCACTAACAACATATCTATCAACACATCTGAAACCTTCCCAGTACCATCGTCTGTGGCCTTGAGTCTCAACCGACTTGTTGGTAACAAACGAAAGGGAAAGGGAGGGCAATAACTTCTTCGCAACTCTCTGAACCCTCCCCTCCTTCCTCCCCACCGCAATTAGACCAGCAGTGTCAGCAGGTTATTTGTGTTGTTTTGTAAGGTAGCAATATAATCCCTTATGATACAGTTAATCCTGTAGATACCACCAGAGCCCAAGATCAGCTAGTCCGAGTAAGTGTGAACTTGAGTACAACCTAAGATATTTAACATGACTGCCTCAGTAAATCTGAGAGTTGTATTGCAGTAGATTTTACAGTCATGTTAAATCATTTGTCATCTCATGACAGACGATTACTGGAACCAGTACTAACCTTATTGGAAGATCTTTTCAGAAAACGAGAAAACCTTCCAGCTACTCGCCATGTACAACGCAAGATTCATACATAAATACTCCACCAATCCCTTCAGAAAGCATACCGAGTACCACATCATCAAAAGCAATTAGTCCAAGATTTGGTGAATGAACAGTTACCATCATGCTTCATAGTTCCTCGGGATCCTAGTGACCTTCCATGGCCCTTTTTCCCTGTTATTGTAAAGAAAACCTCGTCTTATTGATAGCCAACCTTCAGGTTTTGTGTCGTTTACAGTTTTCTCATTGGCATAATAGTTCCAGCATTGTAGAAACCATTGACAACCTTGGGATGCATTCTGTTTTCATCTGTTGTTGACCTCACTTCAGGATATCATCAAATAGATATTCACACAGATGACAGGGCTAAAACATATTTTATAACTACCACAGAAGTCTATAAGTAAGTCCATTTATCATGTGGATTCATTAATGGGCCAGAAACCTTCCAACTCATGATGGACAGAGTTCTTCTGGGACTAATACATTTTGAGACAATCATGTATTTTGATGACTTGAATATATTCGTTAGGAATTTGCTTGAGCAATTGGACGATTCAGTACTGTGCTGCAAAGACTACTTGCTGCAAATTTACCTCTGTCGCATCAGAAATATAAATTCGCTGTGTCTAAAGCTCAGCTCCTAGGTCATGTTATTTTCTCCAAATAAGTGAAAGCTGATCTCAATTAATAAGAGGCTGTCGCAAATTATCCATCTCCAACAGCTCTCAAGGAACAACAGTATTTATTGGCCTTTCCAACTTCTACAGACTTTTCATCAACAACTATGCATCGATAGCCAAAACCGTTTACCCATTTACAAAAGTGTTGAAAAAATAAATTAAAGTTTGATGACCCGAATGCAAGAACAGAGTGAAGACCCAAAAATTTTTACTTACTTCGTCCCCAGTAACGATTCATCCAGATTTCAGTAAACCATTTATCTTGTCCACCTATGCATGTAATATCACTGTAGGGTTTCTCTTGTCTCGATTGGTAGATGGAAAAGAACACCAATTGCGTTACACATCAAGGCAATTGAATAATGCCAAACCAAATTGTTCTGTCACAGAAAAGAAATTATTGAGCACAGTTTAGGGAGTTAATATTTTCGTTTATACTTGTATTGTAAACGATTTACGACAATTACAGATCATGCAAGTTTGAAATGGCTCCCATACTTAAAGGACCCCAGTGGACATCTTATGTGGTACGCACTTATCTCAGTGAATACAGTTATACTGCAGTGCATAGCTCAGGTCGATTTCAGGATAACACAGATGCACTTAGTCATAAGGTAAATGTTGCCAATGGGAGTGCCGAAGAACTACTGGAAGCCCATACACATGATCCGACATTCATAGAACGGACTTCGTAGCCACAATTCACTATTATTAATGGTGTACTATTCAGGGAAACAAAACATGACAACCGAATTGTAGTCCTAAAAATGAAGCGTGATTCAGAACATAAAGAGTGTCATGATTCATTGTATGCTTATCATAGTGGCGGGAAACCAACTAATCAAAGAGTGGCACAGAAGTATTGGTGGAGAAAGCACCAAAAGTATGTTTATAATTATGTGAAATTCTGTGTATCGTATAGCAGACGAACAGAGAAAGGAAAAACACGAGTGCCATTAGTTGGGTTACCTGAAACCACACAACCATTCCAGAGAATGGGCGTGGGCATTGCTGTACCTATAGCAATAACTGCTGCAGAAAATAAGTAAATTTTTACCCTCAATGACCATTTTTCAAGATACCTTATCACTTTTCCAATTAGGGATGAAACTGCAGATACAATAGGTAAGGTGTTTGTTTTCGATCAAGGGACCAACTTAATGTCTGAATTAAAGGTGCAAGTTTGTGAGCTGCTGAAGATATATGATTGATGTTCTGTTCGTGGAGGTTGCTATTGGGTTTAAAGAATAACATTGAAATGACGCAGGTTGGTGTACCTGGACTGTCCACTTGCATGCACATCCGATCGCGTTAGTACATAAATGTCCAAATCACTAATTCTTGTCTCCTCCGTAGCAAGTTTTGGTGTAAGTTTTGTGATAATCATATCTTATGTAATAACTAAAGTTAACACTTTCACTGAAATGCTTAGCGATCATGTAAATATCCATAAGACAAAATAAAACTAAGACATTTGCAGAACTTCCAGGCACCAAATCAATCAAGACTTTGATTCCTTCTAATTATATGAAGTTAACGATGAAATACGCAAAATAATATAAAAAGTGCTTTCGTTTATGAAGCTAAACACACAGTGCCTGGATGAAAATATTACGACATTAATGACCACGACTATGAAAAGCTTAATTTTTCATGTAAATAAATTCTCTTAAGAATATGTCATATGATTAACTTATATGTTTGTGTGATGTGGCCCACGTTAACTTTTTATATCATGTTTGTGCATGCAGTTGGAACTTCGGTTGCAGTAAGACATTAGTGCAAGCATTACTAATTTAGATATGTTTTAGTTATTTTTACTATTTTGTTCCAAGAAATTTTCGAATACTAAAATAAGAAACAAAACGAAAATAAATCGTTGCCACAAGTAAGAAAAATTTGTTAAAAAATTTTTTTTAATTTATTAATGCAAAATTAAAAATGGCCCTTAGCAATTTTAAAATAGTCAAAAAAGCATCTATCATAATATTTCTGTGGTCGTTTTACAACCCAGGAACGTTCTAGGGATTGTTGTCACAAGCTTTAAGACACATGAGGTTTACATCAAGGTTGAAACAAAGAGACAATGCTTGTTAAGACCACAGGTAAACATTGTATTTTAGAAATAGTAAAACATTTAAGTCAATTTGGGGTAATAAGTAAATAAATTAAATTTAAAATAGATAATTTTTAAAGCAATGTTTAATTTAGTGATAAACACAGGAATTTTTCGGTTATAAACTTTAGAACATACTATGGCGTTTCAAAGCAACAGACGGAGATAATGTGGTTCAGTTCGATCAAGGTGACACTGTCACTGAATGTGCTGTAGTGATTTAGTACACGTGGTGTTGTTCACAGCAAATGTGATAAATAAACGGTATGACTAACGGAGTGAGCGATATGTGAAAACTACTCAAATGAGGCATACACTATGATCGCTGGAAGGATAAAACAAAAGCGGTAGTCGAGTAGAAATTATACATACAATTTTTTAGTAATTTTTTTCATTTTACGTTCGATTCTTTGCAGAAATTTTAGGAATTTGTGTGATATTAACAATATTAATAATATCATATTTTGGTATTACATCAGGTATTTTCCAATTTTTCTGAATTTTTCTTTTAATTTTCAAATTTTGGAAGGAAACTGTACAAAGAGGTTCAAATTTCAAAGTGTAAACGTTAAGCCAAATATCAATGTAATATCAAAGATTGCGGTAGGGTTCAATTTCACTGCCGGCTGGCTCTTTTGCCGAGCGCATATGCATCGTAATATACATAAGTATTTAACTTACCTAGATTACTTAGATTTAACACGTTATAATATTTCATTATAACATTACAAGAATTTATGTTTCACGAAGGTAAGGTTGCTGCAAAGTAAAACAATTGTTGAAAATATATTTACCCTAAAAGGAATATTTGTTTAGAAATTAAAAAAATTTAACTCAATCTTTATAATCATTGAAACAATAAAATATTTTACAAGTATACATTTAGTGAGTTTTACGCAATCACTTTATATATAGGTCTCCATTAGGCCAAAACTGTTTCTATGTGCCAGAGTTGTCGCAAGTAAAGTTAAATACATAATTTTTGTTGAACATGAATAAACAAAGTTTACACATAAAGAATCACCATTTATAGTCTGCCTGTAAGCAAGAAATTATATTTTGTGCACTGATTAGTAGATTGAAAATATGATTCACGGAAATATTAAGACATCTTACAATTTAGAGCATGCACTTATTTCGTGCGATGTTAACAGGGGAGTAACAACTAGCAATTGTCGGTATAGAATACTTACGTGTAAACCATTCAGGTTGAGAGTCTTCTTTGTACTCAGCAACGAATCTTTCTATAGGACATCCATTTTTTTTCCATGACTTCAAATTCAGAGTTACACTACTGGTATTAACTCTGAAGAGTTCCATTTCTGTCGGTTTAAGCGGGCGGTTGCCATCAGTGTGTGCTACCAACATCGAGCTGGGTTCGCCACTGCCAACGAGATTGTATGCCATCATTTGGACACTGTAAGCTGTGCCACACTCCAGATTTTCTAGCTTGTAGGTTGTGACATTTCTGGAAAGACTTTTTTCTTCCCACTCTCCACCATCTCGTCTTTTGAAGTTGAGCAGATAGCCACGGATTACACTCCCGCCATTTTCTGGTGGATTCCACTGTAGTTGAATACATTTGGTACTTTTCGCAACGATATGAAGAACAGGTGCCATGGGTACAACTGAAAAAAAAAATAGAAATTTATTACATTGGCGGTATTTTAAGTGAAGTATTAAATTTAGCATACATATTTTAATTTGGAAGTGTTTTGGAAGACATCGAAAGAACATGATACTAAAAAAAAATCGTAAAATACATAACATTTTCAAACAAAACATTTACATGCGATAGGAACATTGGATGAATTAACAAAATTGTAATACAAGTATATTACCTAAAAGAGTTTTTAAGGTCTACTAAATTAAATGTAGTAAAATATTATGGGCCAAAAAAGACACAATCAGAGAAAACGATAATTTCTTGTAATATCTTCGGTACCCAATTAAATGCTAATTCAAAAGATTGAATTAATGAAGTAATAATCTTACTTTTTTCAAATACGTAGAGGAATTCATTAAAATCATTTAAAAAATAGCAAATGCTGTTCTAAAATTGAAATTTTTTATTTTTAGGGTATCTGTACGCAGCCGAAATTTGTTCTCGGATACAAATGACTATCTCTGTGTTGTCGAACTGAGCGAAATGGCGAAACGGTAACACTTTGCACATTCATTCGGGAGGACCCTGGTTTGATCCTCGGCTCCAACCGTCTTGATTTCGGTTTTCAATGGTTCCCGAAATCGCTCCAGGAATATGCTGATATGATTCGTTTAAAATATCATGGCTTACTCCTCTCCCAGCTCCTGTTATTGCGGCAAGTTATGTTCTCACCATCTTATGACTTGGCTGTCGACGAGACGTAAAGCCCACTTTCCGTACCTTACCTGGGTTGTTCGTGCATGTCCCGAATTTGTTCTTACATTAAGGGGAAAAATATTACAGTTTTATTTTCCGAATTGAACTTTAATCGTCTACTACACTCGGGATCTTTTTAACAATATATTTTGAGTCTCCTTACAAAGACAGTAGGCCGAAATCTTTTTCAGGACAGATAACTGTTGTCTGATAAAAGGACGCTGCGCCAATAATGGCGTGGAATAGGCCTACTCTCGTCCAAATAATTTTAAAGTTCTAAACACATAGCAATCTTATGTTCTATCGCATCTCATAACTGCTATCTGAAAGCAAAACAATGTGCCGTTAAAGGCCAGGTATATTTTTACCGGTATATTTTAAGTGTCTTTGTAGTGCAGCTGGCCAGTTTACTTTAAGCGACAGATAAACGCTGTAGGAAATAAGACACTGTGCCTCTAACTGTTCAGATTCAACTTGTCGATACATTTGAAGCATTCTTTAACAGAAAATTAGCAGTTTCGTTTTCGCGACAAATAGTCACTTTACGAAAAATGTCACTGCGCCGATATTGGTCCAGCATATTTTTGCTCTCCTTGTTGATTCGATCTTTGTTTCGTGACAGGTGACCGCTGTCGGCAAAGTGTCACCATGCTGTTAATGGCCTGGAATATTTGTCCGATGTTTTTATGTGTATTTAAAAATAGCTAACCTACGTATTTTTCATAACTTCTATGATATATCTGAAGAAAATCATCTGACTTTTAACTGCCCGATATATTTTATCACATTGTAGATACTTGACAACAGTTCGGACAGCAGCTGAATGTCTTGCTCGCTACATTGGCAGTACCATGCACCGAGATGAGAAGGAATCAGACACTGCCCTGACAGTAGCCAGTGCTTTTGTCCTCACTAGAGCGAGCACCGAGGTGAGAGAAAATTAGGCAACTTGCCTTACAAGTGCGATTCGATTATAGACGTGAGGGATAATTAGACCAATGTCTCAAGAGGAGCGAGCATTATGGCAGGGCCTAACGTCTGGTCATTTACTCGACAGGGACGACTTACAAGATATTGGGAACTTGGGCTGCTGCCTTGACAGGAGCGAGCACCGAGATAAAAGCATTCAGAAACTTCCCTGACGGGAGTGGGCACCGATGTGAGGGGTAACTTAATTGGGCCAATACCATAGCCGATGTGAGCGGGAATTAGGCCAATACCCTAGCAATAGCGAGCAGCAGGGTGGAATTGGGGTTGGCTGCTGCACTTATGGGAGTGAGCACCAAGATGAGAGAAATAGGGCCACTGATTCGTGCACAGAAGAATGAAAAGAATTAAACTCTAAGGTCATTATTCCCTGGCTATAATAGCGGGATGTGATTCATTGCTTACATCAACAAGTCTTGTGCACAATGTATCTAATTAAATATACTTGGCTGGGTGTAAAATGCCTACGTAAATAATGAAACATACGATTCTTGAATGGTAATGAATTTACAGGGTTTTCTAATGTAGTGGCCATTATCTGAATGTAATTTGTAGGATACATAATGACAAGAATAATATGAAAACAAAGATTAATTGACTTTTACAATTCTGTTATATATCGATGGTTGTGTGTTGCCGACCAAAGTACCAGAGATGAGTGGATACACATAATGGGTCACCCCTTAAGTTTTTGCACATTAATGTAGTCGACGTCTGCCTGTACAGACAGCCACAGAAAAAAGACGAGATACTGGTTATCTGTTTCTCTGATATCTTCTTGGGTATGAGCTTGACCTTTACTACCGACAGTTGAAAAATTTTATCCCAATTCCTGAAAATTCAGGAAAATGTAAAAAAAATCGTAATAAATATTAAATATCCACTGTTTTTTTTTTTTCCCAATTTGCAGCATATATTACCGAAAAATTTACAAAACGTGTATAAACTGAAAAAAAAATAATTGAATTAATTTAATATTACACGATATAGTTTTACCTGGTCACCAATATATGTGTCACTTCGATTGTCAATGCTGGTGTCCTTCCACTAATATTTTCGACCGTGAAATATCGAATGCTACTGAAGGGTGCCACACTGGAATTGGGACTAATTTTTTACCTTAACACAATAGTTAATATTTGATGCTAATATAATCAGCTATTTACACTTTTGTGAAAAGTTTTTACTTAATAACACCATACTGAATTCATTCCATTACATTTTTACTTGTTCCGTGCTTCTTTCGGATCGCTACATCTTTTGTTCGATGAGCCAGGAACTTTTGTGTATATGTCCCAGAGGACTTAGCCTACCATACCGAATTACATCGTTCTGTATTTATTTTCTGAAATTTCAAATGGAAATAAAATTGAAAAGTATATAAAACATTTGTATTAATTTATGGGCCTATAAAATTTTTGGATAATATCATCAAATCTCTACAATTGTGTATTTTTGTAATGCATGAAATTTATTGTAAAATATTTTCAGGCCTTCGTTACTTGGATTTCAGTTGCCAGACCACTTCCGGGAATATTTAATGATGCCAGTCTCTGATACCACTGAATATATAGGTATAGAAGTCGCACAGGAAACGATTTATTCTACACAGTTTCTTGGCCGGAGTTCGGCTAGTTGTTAGCTCCTCCACTAGGATGCACTACGGTTGCCGCCACTCGTCTCCCCCTCGCCTAGATTCTTTTTTTTTCCTCTCCCCTAGCTCAAGGCGACCCTCCCCCCTACCAAACCTATCTTGTCCCCCCGCCCCCCCGCCAAAGCAAGCTATCACAATTCACCACCCTCCTCATGTCTTCTCCCTTTGCAAAGGCATGTTGGTCAACAGCCAGTTCCTCACTACTCGAAAGGAACGAAACATTTCAGTATGTACCAATATCTGTTACGTACGCCAAAGGTTATCTTAGCGTACGCATCTACGTGTGCATAAACAATTTCAAAGTTGATCTAAACATTTAAATCATAGTTAATCTTATATGCTGTACAATATACATTTTTAAACAAGGATAAATTTGAACACATTTGATAATTAAATATAACACATTGTGTGTACTTAGTAGTCTACAGTTTTCCAAACCTTGTATCAACAACGAAGGTTTATTTATAACATTGATTCCCCACACAAACTCTCATACATAAGTATGTAATTTATTGCAACATCAAAACCGAGCAAGGTAAACCAGTGGCAAAACTCAGCGATTGCATTGAAAGAACCCTGGTTCTTATACCAACAAGGCCATTCTATTTTAAGTTTTCCACAGTTTTCTGAAATTCGGTGTAGGTGAATACCTGCATTATGCCTTAACATAGTTCAATCCCCAATCAAGATTGAATGAATTTAATATTGAATGCCTCCATCTCTTCCTTGCTCCTCCTTTAAAACAAAATATTATAAATTATTTATTACACCAAATCCAGAATAATGTATCTATCACATTATTTATGACTAAGTTCTAATCAAAAATAATTTTTCAAATCAGACAGTCATAAGCTGTTCAAAACATGACCCATTAACTATATCAGTAAACACTCACTATAATAAACTAAAATATAGGAGAGTATGGTAATTTTAAACTTTACTACTAAAAAATAAAGAAATTCGGCAGAATTTGGCTTTGATAATTACAGAAAAAAATTACGAAGATTTGCGAAATATGATACACATTGAGTATTTTTAAACTTTAAAAAGTAATTTGAATTATGTAACTGTTTACTGTACAACTTGAATAGCTTGTCCAATATCTTTGTACAAAAAAAAAAAAACAATGATATAATAAAACAAATATGTCCATCAAAAGCTTTCGGTACACTACACTAGACTATACTAATATACTTACATAAAAACTAAGCAATTGTGAGTAGGTGGATGATTAAAGATGGTTTGAAATACTACTAGAAGTGTAAAAATTCCCATAAATTATCAAAATAGTGATTCTTTCTTCAGTAGAATGCACAATAAATAACCAAAGAACAATCATATTATTTATCTTCGTAAATCATTATATAGCAATTAAACTCACTGCAACATAAAATATAACGTAACAGGCAGTAGTGATGTACTTACAGACACGATTGCAGAAAAGAAAGTAAATTAAAGTGAACCATTTAACAAAGCTCACGAATTAAGTTGCATGTAAATACTATAGTGACAATGAAAGCAATATACTTTATTTTATACATTTTAACAAATATATGTTGTAACATAATCAGTATAAGAACTCGAAACGTATTTTCAGATATTATAATAAATGACAATGTAGTTAAAATAATCAAGTTCTACATTAACATATTAGTACGTTGCTATTTCACAGAATTTTTTTTACCCAATGCAGTAAAATTTGTTAACATTAAAATGCTTCAGAATGTATATCAATATCTAAATCAGATCCACGTTAAGCAGAAAAACAGTATAAAATGACTATAAAACATTTCCAAACACACCGTAAACCTCTTTTTATATTTTTATTGTCGCAGTCCATTGGATTTGATACTGCTGTGTAACGTAAACAAGTGCAAGTAAACTTATATTCCATTCTACTAATATTAGTGTTATTTGTATTGTAATTTGACGCTTATTTATGCTTTTAGAGCTGTATCGAACACAAACTGTACGTAAAACTAAAAACCAGGAACATGGCACGGTTTATTTTCTGTTAACACCTAGTGTTATTGAACATTTTATGTTTAGGATGTTCCTTCGCGTCACAGTTTTTTCGTTTTGAATCCCGAACTTGTCTCGACATCAATTTCACTTGGTAATGCAAACGACATCGTATCAGAGTTCGCAGCGTACATTCCTCATGTGCCCAACATGTGTTGACCCGTGTAGAAAAAGACGTATTTGTTTGTTGTGTGATACGCGCCCCTGTTAGGCAAGGTACTTTCTTTCGTATCAACATGTTTCATAGCAGTTCGAGAAAACTTGTAACTAGAAGCTGGTAATGTCTTTGAGCACGTTTAATGCTGCTTTCAGATGTATTCTGCATTCAGACGACGACCTTTGTTGCCAAAAACGTAATTTCTATAGTTATCTTCTGATTGGATTTGCTGTGGTCAGTCAACTCGCTATAACAGTTTGGGCAGTTGACTGTATCTAAGCATCTTTTAACATTATATCCAGAAAATAATATATTGTACAATCTTGGATTGTTGCTTTTTTATCCGTTGTTTCAGGATATACGTAGTCTACAAAAAAGGAGTAGGCTACTTAGCTACCTATCTATTTAGTACCAACACTTCGCTTGCAGGTAACTAGAATACAAAAGTTATTAAATTAACGTTTACACTTTTAGTGCACATAACAGTTAATAAAATTACATCTTAAATCTTAAACTAAAATTTTTGTGTAACTATTTTAACCGCAATGAGGTGCAGAGGCTTATTTGAAATGCACATGTTTGAATGGCCTTTGATAGCTTAGTCCCAAGACAGCTGATTATCCATGACCTGATTGGAAACCCTCTGAATACAAACTGTGACACGTTTAATGAAACCTGTTTCAGTCAGTGCTTCTAAAACTACGTGGACGAAATCATTAAGGATGTTCAGGGGGAAAAACCGTAATTTCATATTTGTATGAAATAGTGACGCTGCTCCATAATTAACATAATTTCACCCCTCATCAGACCTCAATGTAAGGCGCTGAACAAAACCTCTCAACACAAATGCTCATCCAGTTGCAAGAGTAAATCAGCTACAGGTATTTTTTTTTTCGTCTTCTTTCGCTGAAAATGCACTTGGCTCCGTTTCATACTAAGATGCAATGTGCACTCTCGACGCTTAGCTCTTAGTTTTGGTTTTCTTGGAGCATTGTCGCCCTGCTGTTATTATGCGTGTTTATTGAAAATGTCGCCATTTACTAATCCCGCAGGCATTTCCGTATTAGAAGTCTTGCTTGTATGACACATAACCACAATTTTTTCTGGCATGTTTTATTCTTCATTTTGTTTGGTATCGCAAGATATTTGAAACTGTTTCATGTTCTGTGTTGAAGCACTAGGGGTTCACATAACAGGGAAAGCATAATAATTTTCTGAGTTTCATATTCCATTTTTGAACTGGTTTGGTTCAAAACGATCTGCACAAATTACGTAGGTCAGGGAAGTATCTGGAACTTTAGAAGTTTATCTTTTCCACTCTTAAAACCCACTCCAGGTATCTATAAATATTCTTAAAAAATTGAACGATCCTACAGCACTATAGTAAAAATTTCGTATTTATATTTAACAACTTTTTAAATTACTGAAAATCGGTAAATTAAATCAATAAACTTGTATGCACGAAAATTCAGAGAGGAAGGTGTTAGTGAATGATTAGTTAGTGGAATGCTATAGTGTTCCAGATCTTACTGTAAATAAACCAAAACCACAAATATCAACTGTATGTTTATTCTGAGTTCAATGAAGCTTTATTAACAGTTTGTCCATATATTTTTACATATTTCTGTATGGAGTTTCAACAGAGTGTATGTTTTACGTAGGCAACATTACTTTTCACAAACAAACTGCACCACACGTAATGAATGAATATTTTGATTTTAAATTTAAGCATACACTTAAATCGATTGTAAATTCGCAGCATTGTTCGGTGCCAACAACTTATTGCTATGTGGTTCGTATATGTGCTTATGTAAAATAGCATTTTATCAAGTCATGTTAGTCATACCTTGTATGAGAACAATTGAAATATTTGTGATAACGAAGCAACTGAGTTAATGAAACCAAATTTAGTATTTTAAAGTAAAATTAATTAATGCATATTTTAATTAATTTTATGAACTTATATTTTATTTTTTCTTAGAAATATATTTTATTGTACATTATTTTGCAGCTCAAAATCCTTTTATTTGTCTCCCATACGGTTATAGAAGTACAGGTTGGTAGCTGGACACTTGCCTAAAAGTCAGAACTGTATTTCAGACCACCCGTGAAATTCGTAATTTTTTCGTTAAATGTGGATCATTAACAATGGTTTATTCGTATATTAAAATCTTTGGTTATATGAAAAGCACACAAGC
Source organism: Medauroidea extradentata (assembly GCA_003012365.1). Classification (NCBI taxonomy): domain Eukaryota; kingdom Metazoa; phylum Arthropoda; class Insecta; order Phasmatodea; family Phasmatidae; genus Medauroidea; species Medauroidea extradentata. Next base: position 155,471 of record PNEQ01085552.1, on the reverse strand, counting down.
ATAATTTATTTGTAAATTTTTATGATAATTCACGAAAACTGACACTCAACCTCAAACGGCTAAAGTTTTTCATGAGAGGTCGTTTAAAACTGTGAGTAGCATCATACCAGACTACTTAATTTCTCCTGAAAATTAACGTCATACTATACTGTAGGTTGGTGTTATACGTACTCGTGTCGTATTTATTTCAGTTAAATTAGGCACGTCCACAACTCGCAAAGTGAAGAAAAAAGTACTGAAAATGCCACAGCCTTACAGTTGATGGTATATATTGTAGGATAACAAAAACTTAAAATGAGAAAACTTGTAGAACCCTACGAACACCCAGATACTTACATTTGTTACTGAATTTTCTTATAAGAAAATTCCACAAGTTCCATTGCCAGGTGGCCTGTGGAGGTAGCATACTTGTCTTAAAGAACATATTCATGCTGTTACTTTTAAAACAAAGTTGCCAACTTATACTTACCAAAGAAAAGAAATTGATTACATAATGTTGCGAAGGTTTAATATTAAATTAAATATCAACGCACCATTATGGAAGAAGTTTTCAAATTAATTAGTGAAATTCGTGTTCACGAAGAGAAATTAATACAGAATGCCCCCCCCCATCCCAAAAAAACTGGAAATTAAGTTTAAACCCATTAAATTTGAGAGGACCATCGAACTAGAAATTTGGTAGCTTAGCAATCCTGAAATGCACTAAAAATCACTACATTGAACTACATTAAATTTTTTTAAATTAAATTTATCTATATTACTAATTACTGTCGGTCTAAATTTATGCCATTGAATTTACGAATTGTTTACTCGTGGTGTTTGAAAAATTTTGGCCCACTAGTATAAACTGCTGTCCTTTGACATAGTAACTCATATTTCTTCAAAACAAAAAATAAATAACTTACGGTCAACACATTGGACAACTAAACAAGACATCTATTTGCCCTCTAGGACAAGTGATGAGCTGTGTTCAAGGTCAGTGACCGGTTCTATTAAGAGAGGAGAAGACACATCGCTAAGGGGTGTGGCTAAGATCGGGAGAGGGGTGTTGTGTAAGAGCTTCTGTAGGGGTAGAAAGAGTAGTTGTCACACTGTCCGCTAGGTTTGTTCTATGTCAACACTCAAGCGACGGTGGCGATTGCAGCGGACGAGGTTGCAACATCACTTTCCTATGATCTTTGAAAGAACTGTGCAATGGGAATTCATGACTGGATTTGTTTGTATGGACATACTCCATTGCGAAATAAATGACTGTCACAAGAAAACCAAAAGTAAAAATAAGACAAGAAAACATAAAAAGCAGAGTATGCTTTAGTCATCAGGATACATACACAACACGAAATTCCAAAACTGGAATGTGGTCAGATAAAACAAGGAACAAACAGAAAATAAAAAGAAATAACAAAAATATAAAACACCTAAGTTCACATGCGACACAACTATGAGACGAAACAAAAACACAAACAGAATTACAGCAAACGACACAACGATGAGACTAAACAAAACACAAAAGGTGTCGGACACAAACAGAAAAAACAACAAACAACACAAACGATGAGACGAAATAAAACACAGTAGTTTTCCAAACAGTCAGTTGTCTTATTTTTACTTTTGGTTTTCTTGTGACAGTCATATATTTCGCAATGGAGTGTGTCCATACAAACAAATCCAATCACTTTCCTCTCGAAAAACCGCGTAGATATTTTTAACTATACGTGCGACTTCAATACATCCCGAATTATAGATAGATTAGATAGATGCACTTTATACATGGACAGCGACGAAGAGGTCGTGGAGTTATTACAAATATAAATACAGGATGTTTCTTAACTTATGTAACAAACATTGGGAGGTGATTCCTCATAAAAAATGAGGTACAGTCACACAAAGCCATTTTCGTCTAGTGCCATTTTTAAGGGAGATATGAACCCTGGAAAATCCATTTTTAAAATCATTTTTAAGCAAATATCGGAAATAACGTTAAGTTAAACTACAATTCTCTGTACAATGATTCGTGTTATCGAGATCCTCAAGTTGTGACGAAATTACTCGTTAAAATCCACCCCATCATGTAAATAACAGGAATGGTTTACCCCTCTTTTTGACCTGAATTTTTTGCCGTTGGGTTTTGGGAACATTTTACGTTGTCTTTCAAATCAGTACTTCTAAGTTACAAAAAAAAAAAGGTCCTCTTGTTGCAAAAGTCGCTAGAGTTCACCGTTTACGAGGAAATTGTTCCTTCACATATTAAGTGGCTACAATACACTGCAGTTATAGTATTGTATTTTTTGCACAGTTAATGTATTGTAAATTGACATTTTTGCTACAGAGAAGCTCTTATGTCTCGTTGACCAGCACGTTCTTAACAGATACAAGTAAACTGGAAAGTAATCGGCCATGGTCTTTGTTAGGACTTCTATTCTGGCATTCGCCTGGACTGATTTCGGGAAACCACGGAAAACTGAAATAAGCAATGCTGCATGTTGGAATAAATTCCAAATTCTTCCTAATACAAGTCTAACGTATGTATTCCTGTTGCTTTATCCCTGTGCATTCTAACGATGTGCAACAATAGTATATGTATAGTATTAAAGTAAACTTCTCAAAATGCAACCAAAGATTCACACCAAAAACCCGCGACACTTTATTTGTAATAGTTGAAGAAGCTGACCTTTCTGTAAATCGGTGGTATGTCGTGAATAGTGTGTTTGGGATCGTCAATCTGTAAAATACGTATTTTTCGTTTAAAAGTCTTTCATTCATAAAACAGTTTAAATACGTTAACGTATTTTCATATAAACTAATACAAATAAAAGCGTTCGCGGGTATCGTTGTGCTTCAAAACCCCCCATTTAAAAAATGGATTTTCCAGGGTTCATATCTCCCTTAAAAATAGCACTAGACGAAAATGGCTTTGTGTGACTATACATAATTTTTTATGAGGAATCACCTCCCAAAGTTTGTAACATAACTTAAGGAACATCCTATATATATATATATATATATATATATATATATATATATATATATATATATATATATATACACGCTATAAATATTAAGGAGAATTTTCAAATGAGAGAATGGGCAGTTTGGATTGAAATGCACCTCCAACGAAATCTTCTATAGCAGGCATTACAAGCAAAAAAGATTGTGTAAAACGCTGTTCCATTGTCAGTTAATGAGCCTTTATTCTCTGGATAAGTAGAGAAGTCTTAAAGTCTGCAAATATTCTGTGCTAGGTGCCTCATATTAGAGACTGGAAAATTATTCTGAAGGAGAAAATCCCACAGTAAAAAGAATCACACATTTACATTTAATTTTTAATAAAATAAAAATTGGAAGCAATTAAAGAAAAGTCGTTGGGAAAATTTGGAGAACTACTTCAAAAATAGGCTTAACAATCTTCATTCACTGACTTCCTCACACAGTTCTCACATACTTCCGTATGTGTGTTTGCATTGTGACAAAGTAAGTAATAAGCAGGAAGCAAAGCCCAGGAAAGTATTGTGAAGTGTATTTATCTACGTGTCCGTATTACAGCAAGACAAAGTGCAGCGGTCAAAAATATGAAAATTCTAAGTTGTTTTACTGACGAAAGATTTTGTGTCTGCAGAAGAGATTTATCATCCATCACGCTGTAAGAAAACAAGCTCGCATCATCTGCAATGCCTGAGGAACTAGAGAATTTGAAAAAGTATGAAGAAAGCCATTACTCAAAGACAGAATAAATAGCATAAAATGAGCGTCTCGATACATAGAATTACTAGTGCATTCGAATATTCTTATATATTTGTGATGATGAGTGACGAATAACGAATTATCCTGTGTCCAAATCGTTCGGATATAGAATAAATTGAAAGGCAGTATTACATCATAAATGTGAACTACAATAACTCGAGAGCTATATTTTAAATATAGATATAGCAAAAACAACTACAACGTGCCCTCAAGATTTTCGAAATTTTAGACATTACATTATGGCCACCATGTATTGAAGAAATGGTGGATTTTCATTCACTATGAAATCCCAGAGTAGTCAGTTTATATAATTCTTCACGCATTACTTCGGTGGTGGGAAAAATGAGCTGACAAGACGTTTGAACCACTGTGGGCACCTGTTATCTTATTTTCAGATTGAGGAGATAGTATCAACTGCAGTTATGAATAAAATTTAGGCAACATACTTCCAAACCAGTTTGCTTATTAGGCCTGAGATAAAATTGGCAAATGTAGTATATTTTTGTATGTTTTGGCACAATGCGATCTGGTATAGGATGGTAGGATTCAATAATGACATCACGGCCGCTATCTTGGATGATGTCACAGCCGCCATATTAGGTAACATCACTGCCGCCATCTTGAATTACAACGCGACCTCCATTTCGGCTGACGTCACTTAACATTTTCCAAAATTTCCAAAAAAAAAAAAAATCCCAAAATTTTCAAAATATATGTCCACCATCTGATTTCCAACATCTATCTTGTGTGGGATACTTGCTGTCAAATCTTTGATTTAAATGTAGGCAACCTTTTTGAAGGGGTTATCTCAGAGTCTTCCGATTTTTCTAATTCGAATTTTTAACAAGCCTTACCAATATCTCATTACGAAAAAACTGTTTTTTTAGCTTCATAATTTAAGTAAATGACTATTACACACCTTGACAAGTCCCACAAATACCCCAAACTTCCCCACACAAATAACTTAAACCTGCCCCTTATCCTAGCGATACCCAAGCTATTTCCAATAAATACAGTAAAATAAAGAAAATGGGTTTTCTCGGAGTCATATGAATATTTTTCTAATTCGCATTCATACCTAATGCCAACCATATCGTACACAAAAAATTTCTTTAATTAAATAAATTACCAATATAGCATACCAGTATGTCATTGAGACACAGGCTCCCCTCCCCTAACTAATAACTAAAAACATAACTTTATCATATCAATACTAAAACAATTCCCAAAAGTTTCAATCAAATGAAATATAGGGGTTTTCTCAAGGTCATCCGAATTTTTTAATTCGCATTCTTGCCAAACCCTGTTCATTTCTCATAAAGTAAAAAAAAGTATTTATAATAAAGTAATTACAAATAAGTAAATAACTATTATATCACACCAGCATGAGCTCCATTGACACACTGGTCCTCCCACCACCACAATAATTTAAACCAGACTCTTGCCATTACTATTCAGTTCGATTTCTAATAAATAAATTCAAATAAAAATATGTTTCCAAAGACTTCTAAATATTTTTTTTTATTTTAAATGCCTATACGTACACCTCACATACTTAAAAATAAAAACCTTTCATATAAAAACTTTTGAATTAAAACAAATAACATATAATTACTGGCGAGCTCCATTATCAAACTGGCCACCGTCACCACTTGATCTTGGCAATTATTTCTGCTGCCAATTATTTACTTGCATGCAACCAGCAATCTTAAAAGTATTGTGTTTCCTCCTAGTATTTTCAATATTTTTTTCTCATTCTATTAGTAACCTGCACAAACTTTAAAATCAGTATTTTTATATACAACAAATTCCATTAATTATAATTGGCACATTATACATATACGAATTTCATTAACATATTAGCATCATCACCATTCCTCTTACATATAATCATTAACTCACTGACAGGCAACCATCACCTCTCCCTTCACATAATGAGCTCTTACCTTTCCCTTTACACCTCGTCCTAAGTCGGTACATGCATACAAATCATGTGCTACTACCCGATGAGTTGTTATACTCTGATGCCATCCTGTACCACATCCCCCTCCTCACCGAATCAGCACGTGCATGTGTTGCCGTATGGTGGAATACTAACCTTTGGACTTCCTTCTTCCCTCCCAAATTCCATGAATCATCATATTCCTAAGGCTTTACACCGTAAAGACGTCGCAATATAACGTCACTTTGTGTATGAACACCACCTCCTAGCCGCCCCTCTATCATTCGTACCTTTTAACTGTTGGGTTTTGTGGAATAAACCGAGATATTGCTTTGTAACCCAATTAAATAATTTACATTGTGAAACAAGAACTGCTAAAGCCACATTACAATTACGCTTGTTGCACAGTCATAATACGGGTAGCGTTCTCATTGTTGTGATCAACCGAACACCGCACTGATAACTTGGGTAGCTGTCCCAGTGTTGCCACATGCGCATGTCACATTTATCGCCAAATGTAGACAAGAACAAAAGTAGAATAGTTAATGGAGATGGTAAAACAGGGTATGTGCAAAGTGCACGAGTTAAATGTCTCAACACAAACACTTTTCATGTATCAGCATATAACGATCTCTGCACATCCAGTCTTCAGAAAACCACTAGTTCTAGTGCCACATTGTCCAACCGACCATTATTTAGTTAACAAACTTTAGCTCGACACGAAATACAATTCTACATTAGGACGCTACATGATATCCTACATCTAGACAAGAATACCTGCGACTGCCTGCCTTGCGTAGAGAACTTTAAGGATTGTGCTTTTGATCCGGTAACACCATATCGCGGGAATTGGTGCCAGCACTACAGCCCCATTAAACCTCAGATGTTAACAATATACTCCAAGAAATAGTTGTGTAAGGAGTTCATCGCCATTTCTTTGTTTAAGCTATAATAAGTTCCCTGCAGTAGCATTCAAGGATTTCAACCACAAGACACTTACATCTTCAAACAAGTTCCGATATCGGACAGTGATGATGACCTGTCAAAAAATGTTTTCACCTTCGAGCCTCCCTGCCCCTGGGATCATCCAAGCTGCAAAACACAACAAACAAACCGACTACAGCTGCACCAAAAACATGGACTCAGGTAGGATTCCGGTGATATCCCTTACTATAAAATATCCAGTGTTTTGGGTAGTAACATAAAAGAAGATGTCCTAATGATCGTCATCGGAAATGATCATAAACTTGCATTGCATAACGTGTGCTCGAACAGTGTTAGAATTATCGATGCACACAAGCAATTTGGCTGCCCTAAATTCAGAAAGCTCTTGGAAATGTATCCAAACACACTTCACAACTCATAAAAAGTAATTTTTGTGCCCGTGTAAGTTGAAGCCCTGGGACTTTGATTTTATGACAACCCAGGTATGAGTAACCTTGGTTTTACAGTTTCCCGTGGCAAGTGTAAAAACGAGACTTTGAAGTATTGCAGGGGATAAGGTTTATAATGCAATGTTAAATTTACAAAATATTTCTGTAAAGTATTTGTAAATTAACAGTATTTAAATAAAATGATTTTTAATGTATTTAGATTTACATATAAATCGAAAATAAATCAGATAATAGTAATAAATTAAATAAACAAAGCAGTAGAAATGTAAACAATGATGTTGATGCCAGAATGCATCATGTTATGATAAATGAATAACTCGGTGACACTGCTGTACACAACTGCTTTATTCTGTCAAACACAATACACCAAGTTAACGCTAGCTATATTCTCCACTCATTGCCGCTTGTCAACCTGTCTGCCTATCCTTCCGTAGTGTCCGCCTGTCCCCCTTCTTCTGCGTGTCCTTGGAACTTCCTCAGACTGGGCAACCTGGAGACTTCTGGAGGTACGCTGCATTTGCTGCCAGTTGGCAAAACACAGCAGTTCAAACATATCCCAAACATGCCACCCACCTTGAAAGGATGACCTTTCAACAGTTGGAAAGTATACAGAGAAAGTCAGTTCAATTCTTGTTGAAGAAGCCTTAGATAACTAATCGACATTGGCGGTTACGATCATGTTGTACTTGAATTGGTGAAGTTAACTCGAGTTAGGGAAGGGGCAAAGTCTGGTGACTGCTCTCTTAAGCACACCAGTTGCTGTTTTGACGGACACGACACCAACACGTCCATCTTCACAGGCATGTAAGTCCACAATTCAGCCCATGGTTCACTTCAGTGGGTGAAGATGCACCTCCTTCAGGATAACCAACTGCCCTAGATCAAGTTTCTTTGCTTTCATGGTCCTTTTGGTTCGGTCTTGAAGGGTGGCCACATACTCCAGTGACCAGCATGACCAGAAGTGCTGTACGAGCTGTTGTATGTGCTGCCATCTGGATAGACAGTTACAAGGTACATCCCGCAGATTCAATAGGGACAGTGAGTGCATCACCGATGAGGAAATGTCAGGGAGTGAGAGGACTTAGATCGGTGGGATCATTCGACAATGGGGTGAGGGGACGAGAGTTTAGGCATGCTCCTATCTGGGTTAAGTAGGTGTAGAGCTCTTCGAACATTAGGAGGGTTCTACATATCACTCATCACAGGTGATGATTGAACAACTTCCCCGCCACCTCCCACAGGCCCCCAAAATGTGGTGTTCTTGGTGGCACAAAGTGCCATTGAATGTTTTCCGGATTAAGTGTGTCTCTCACGGCTCTCTGATGCCCCTCAGTTTGAGTAGAGTTCATAAAGTTCTGCAAGCTCATGCTGTACTCCAATAAAGCTCGTTGCGTTGTGTGAGTAAGTATGTCCACACTTCCCATGTCTCGAGATGAATCGTTTCAGAGATACTAGAAATGCTGCCATTGTGAAGGCAGACACTAGTTCTAGGTGCATCGCCTTCGTGCTAAGGCTTATGAAGACGGCAACATAAGTCTTAACAGTGGAGCTTCCATGTCTGAGCTTTAGTCGAATTAAGATGGGACTGCAGAAATCAACCCCTGTGTGCATAAATGGCCTTGCAGGTTGTACTCTTTGTGAGGGAAGGTCACCCATGAGTTGATGTGCAGATCTTGGGGTTGTTTTAAAATATTTTATAAATTCATGAATCATCTTGAGAGCTAGGCTATTAGCACTCAATGGCCAACAAGTTCGTCGCATCACTGCTAACAATAGTTGTGGCCCGACGAGATGATATCTGTCATGCTCGTCTCTTGCGATGAGCTCTGCCAATCTACTGTTCTTTGATAGAAGTACTAGATGCTTTTGATCGTACTCTACAAGTGCATGCTGAATTTTTCCGCCCACCCTTAGAAGGCCTGACTCATCAAGGAATGGATGCTAGTTCCTAGTTCTGCGTTTCGCGTTAGCCTGTCGCCTGGCCCTAAGATCACTAATTTCCTAAGCGAACTGCCTACTCTGTTCACACTTAATGGCAATTTTAAAGTCATTGTTAGTTAAAGTCTGCAATCAGGTAAAGCTGCTCTAGTGTTGTTGATGAATCGATGACAGTACACAAGTACTTTTTCAGCTTCTGTAGCGATGAGTACCTGTCAGTGACATCCAAAGTCTGTAAGACTGCGATCATAACATGATTTCCCCTTTGTTCTATGGCATCACATATGGTGAATTTGGTTGGTGTTGGCCATGATGATGCATCTTGGCTCAGCCAGGTTGGATTATACGACCAACCAGTTAGGTCTGCCAATTGGTGTGGAGCTATACCTCTTGAAATATGATCTGCAGGGTTGTCTGAGGTGTTGACATGTTTCCATTCCATGTTTTGTGTCAGTTCTTGCATCTCTGCCACTCCGTTGGCAACTAAAGTCTTCCAGTTGCCAGGTGGAGCCTTTAACCAGGCCAGAACCACAGTTGAGTCAGACCAAAGGGTGCATGAGTCGTATGATATGTTGGTTACCCTAAGTGTTTTGTTGATGAGCTGAGACAGGACCACTGCAGCACACAATTCCAGGCAAGGTAGAGGTGAACTTCTTAAACGGAGCTACTCGAGATTTGGAGCAAAACAGGCTTGTAGAAACATGTCCACGACTATCAGTGTGCAAAAGAAACACACATGCCCTGTAAGCCGCCTCTGATGGATCGCAAAATCCGTGAACCTGTAGTTCCCTCGTCGGGTTTGCAGTTACTGCTCGAGGAATTTGAATTATGTTGAATGTGGTCAGCTCACTTCGGAACTGGCTCTAGGTTGATTGTAGAGCAGATGGTAGTGACTTATCCCATTGCAACTGCAACTGCCATAATGTTTGCATGAATAGCTAGGCCTTCAGGATCGCATGTCCGATGAGTCCTAATAGATGAAAACTTGAGATATGTATTTCTGACAGTATTCCCCATTTTGAGATTTTTGTAGTAGGTGCAGACACCTTGACACTGTAATGGAAATAATTTTGTTTGGCATGCCATAGAATTCCTAATGTCTTATTTGAGTGTCCTTCCTTTGAGTCAACTTCATGATTGGATGTTCGTTCACAAAATGATAAATGTAGCAGCATATCTGGCATGTTACAGGTACACTTTTGTAAGGAAAATCTTCCTCGTTGATATAGTGATGTCAAGTCCTGCAATAATGTCATGGAATCCTGTACAATTTCTGCCCCTGTCAATACGCCATCCACGTAAATTCCCGTCTCAGCACTGATGCTGCCTGTATGAAGTCATGCTCCTCATCCACTGCTAATTGGTGGATTGTTCTTCCTGCTAAAATGTTGCGCCAGCCATTCCCTATGTAATGGTATTGAGTGTAAAAACTTTAATATCATGGTCGGGTTCTTCGCGCCATATAATTTGCTGCAAGTCAGTCTGCGAAGGCTCGACGAGAATTTGTTTGAACATCATGTCGATATCCACTGTCAATGCAACCTTGTGTGTGCGAAAGCGTATCATGATAGAGAACAGGTCTTGTTGGATGGTGGGACCAACAAGCATACAGTCATTGTGTGATATTCCTGCAGATGACTTCGTTGATGCATCGAAGACAACTCGTAACTTTGTAGTGGTGCTGGACTCCTTCATGATGGCATGATGTGAAAGATAGAATTGGCTTGCAGTATTGTCTTCTTCTGATGTGGTGATGGGCTCCATGTGATTATGCGATTTATTTCTGCATGAGTTGTGAGTATTCAGACTTGAGTGTAAGATTTCTTTGTAACTTTTTCTCCAGTTGATGAAGTGTCCGTGCCACCTCCACAGACTTACCTAGATGAACAGTTTCATTCTTCAATGGCAAGTTCAATATGTAACATCCTCTGCGGTCTCTCCTTGTGGTTTCTGTGTAGTGATTCTCGCACAGGGTCTTCTCGGGAGTTAGGTGTGGCCTATCTGAAACCGTCTCCAGCCTCCAGAACATTTGTAGTTGTTGGCGAAGGTCCTCATTAGTGACGAGGTGGCACTTGTAGGTTGTGTGTGCTGTTATCAACGAGGTCGTCCTCCCTTATGTAACCCATCCGAATATGATTTTCTGAAAGTTTAGAATGTTTTCAGCTGGTTTGACCTGTCCAATTCACAGCAGACTCATGAAGAACTCAGCCCCTAGCAGCACGTAAATTTTGCCAGGTGAATTGAAGTTGGGGTCTGCTAATTGTAATGATGGTGGAATTTTCCAATCTGATGTGTTTATCTGTGCAACAGGAAGGTCGTGGGTGATATTGGGCAACACAAGGCAGTTGATGTTACAGGAATATGTGATTTAGTGCATGACACTCTGTGATGAGCTTGTGATTCTGATTGACCAATTCCTACGATTGATGATGATGCCCTGTGTTTCTTTAGGCCTTACCATTGAACAGCATATTCTGTGATGAATTTTTTTTCTGTTTACCACAATCGAGCAGTACACGTTTAAGCATAACACCACCCCGAGAATCTCGCACATTACTAGCGCTGTTGACAGTGATATTTCTGAAGTTCCTACTACACTGCTGACTATACAGAACATTGCAGAATTGGAATCGAATTCACAGTGTAGAGAAGACTGTGAGTTGTCTCCTTGCATCTTACTGCCAGGAGTGGTGCTGTGATGTAAAAGAGAATTATGTTTTTCAATACAATGCTTACATCCACAAGAATGACATTGACGTACTTGACGGCCACTCCTGAGACAGATGAAACGTAGCCCTAACTCTAGTACCGACTTGAAGTGGTCAACTACTGACATTTTCTGAAAGGCTTCGCACTGATACAGAGGATGCACCATGTCGCATACCTTACAATTCAAATTTTGTAACATGATATATGATACTGTGCCTGAATACTCTCGTCGACTACTGGGGATAACACTCCTGTTGCTACCTACACTGTGCCCAGTTTTCCTGTGCGACCAGCTGAGATCGACTCTCTTTAATTCTTGCCAAAGTTGCTGTAAAAATTGTGTAAGTTCAGAGAATGTGGTAAGTTCAGAGAATGTGGGCAGATCTGCCGCTGGCACTTTAGTCTCTCACTCACATATGGTTACGTTGTCCAACTTGCTGGTTACTAAATGTATTAGCAATGCATCCTTAGTATCAGTAGGTTAAGTGCCTTAAGTGCTCGTATATGCTTGTTAACATTGTCAAGAAGTTGCTTCAACTGGTTTGCTGACTCACGTTCTACTAGTGAAATGTTAAATAATGCAGACATATGCCTGCTCACTAGTACTCTCTTCTTCTCAAACTGCTCCCGCAGTAGATTCCAGGCTATAATGTAGTTCTGAGCAGATGTCACCAAGGACTCGATGACATCTGCCGCATCACACTGCAATGACAATCTCAAGTAGTGAAACTTCTGAATGTTACTTATGGCTTTGTTGTTATGCACCAATGAACCGAAGGTGTCATAAAAACAAAACCACTGACCTTACTGACCCCGAAATGTAGGGATAGTGATAGTCAGGAGTTTCAGTTCTGGTTTACATAGTGCATTATTGCATGCATTGTACCCTCTGTTGATGATGCGGAGGTGTTATCTTCTATGCGAGCATTATAGAGACCAACTACATAAAATTATTAATTCTCAAATTCTTCTCTTTTCGTTACTAGAGCATCCGACTCATACATAATTTCTATTTCTGCCTGCACATTTTCGAACTATGACCAGCACTGTTATAACTTTGGCAAGCATAATTTTAATTGCATTACATCTTGCTTAGAACTGCATGATATCTTGCTTAGAACTGCATGCCATAGTGTTCACATAATTCTTGAATCTGGTTACTCGTACCTTCACCTGGCACCTTCTTGCAACCAAAACCTTGAGTTTCTCTCCCATAATGATGTTATTCATACATGTATTGACCCACAATAGACTGGTGTTTGGATAAGTAATGAGAGGAAAGTGTCTTGTAAGATAGAAGTAGTGTGACTAAGGAGGAGGTATGATAAGAAAGGTACATTGTCTGTACTCACCACTGCCCTGCTTCATATGTTGAACTGGTTGATGCTGAGTCACAAGGCCTGGTCTGTGATGACCCTCGATGATCATGCCTGCGAAGTCCTTCTGGCAGTGTTCCCGAACTGCCCTGGTTCTACTACTAAGTGCACCGCCTCCGACCGGCGATGCGCACTGAGTAGTATAGCGGTACTTTCGCGCCGACACCTTGCTATCACCGTGACTGTATGTAATTCACGACTATGTGTATGCTGTGACGTATTGTCTGCTTGCCTGACACTTGTATTCGACACCAAACATTCGATGGCTACGAGACGGGTTGCTACAGTGATTATCCCGGAATAAGATCCAGCCTGGATGACTGAAATGTTGACGCCAGAATGCGTCGTGTTATGATATATGAATATCTTGATGACACTGCTGTACACAACTGCTTTATTCTGTCGAACACAATACACAGTGTTAACGCTAGGTACATTCTCCACTCACTGCCGCTTGTCACTACCATCTTCTTGTCCTTCCGCCGTGTCTGCCTGTCCCCTTCTTCTGCGTGTCCTTGGAACCTCCTCAGGGTTGGACAACCTGGAGACTCCTGGATATTTGGTTGCGCTTGCAGTTCAAACACAACCCTATCAAATTTATATACCTGATGACGAAAATAAGGAGCAGTAAATGAAACCACGCATGGGTATGGGTCTGGGGAGTGGGCGAAATAAGGCACCATCCTCAAATAGTTCACAGGTCTTGTTATGCCTTTGTCACAAGATATCGCATGGCTTTGAGACGATGTGCAAGGTGGGCACATTGAACACTTGATGTAGTAGGCCTAGTTGACAAGAAAAGGTGACAGATGTTTTTTTGTTTTGTTTATCCCTTGGTAACTTTCTGTAAACCGTTACTGCAATGCAACATTAGTGTGCAATAGCAATGGTTTTATTCCAAACATTAACGTTTACATCCTTCCCTAGCCCAACACCACTCTGAAAAAGGGACGAGGTTTCAGCGAAGAATACTACGTCGCCTAATTGCACAATTACACAGGATACTTCTCATTGCTACGTATAACATAACATAGTCAGGTAAGAGGAAGTTATTAAGTAGGTACAGCTACCCTGATAGCGCTATGGTCGAGTGTTTTGGATTCTAGCCTAGTAGATCGGAGTTCTAATCCCTGTCAGTGAACAAGAACAAACACATACATCTACAATGAAATATACAAAACGAAATACCCCCTCTCATTCTTGTCCTCCTTTATAGCTATCAATACAAGTTTGTTCATGTAATACATGTTTACAAGAACTTCTCCACAACCCAGATGAACAAATCGTGGGGACCTAAAATATGATTTTCCTACTACTCAGGCAATCCATTTTATGTATATAAACATATCTTCCAATCTCAATAAAGTATCAAACACACTGTTAAAAATTTCCATAAATTCACGGAAATATTTACAGAAAAGTACTGTAATTTTACGAAAGTGGCTTCCATATTTTTTGTTTACAGAATTTGGTCCGCATTGCCAGTGTATGGATGTTTGACTATAACTTTCCATAAATTCATGGAACTATGTTTCTGCAATTTTAAAGTATATTATACTGTGTGTCTTAAAAAAAGTGGTATTAATAATCACCATGAATCCTGGAGTTACTGTGCGTGCACAGTGGTACCAAGCGAAAAGAAGACAAGACAAGCTAAGATAATAGAAGTTAAGTGCTGCTTCCTGGTTGTCCACACTTTGCCGTGAAGAGAAGAGCAATACAAACAAGGACTCGTATCGCGCATGGACAAAGGGCCGAACAGTCCAGTAAGTGACTGAAGTGTTCACAGTAGTGACCACGTGGGCGTTTTGGCCCAACTGGGAGCCAAACCAGCATAAGGTGCATTTGAATAGCAATAGTCCCCCCTCACCCGGGTGCTGCTATTGGGCTACAGAGCCATTAGGGGGGCGTGTCCTAGGCTGGGATTGGTTGTTGGGGTCTTTAAGTACAAATAGCACCTAAGTGTCATGAGGTCTGTGATCGGCCGAGGGCTTAAACCTCGCTCTAGAAGGGGTTGGGCAGGGGAGAAAGGGGTGAGGGGAAGTGAGGGGAGTGGACTGTTTTGGTACAAGTTATACCTAAACACAATAAGGGAGAAGTGGATGTCTGCCCCCTCTCCTGCACCCTATGCTTGTACTAGCCAATCTCTACCCTTATGGCATATCCCCTCTCTGTCATAATCCTCCTCTCCTTATGATATACCACTGTCTTGTCTTCAAGCATCCCCTGTAGCCTTTCCTGCCCCCTCCCTTTCCCTAGAACATACCCTTCTAGCCTACACCACTCAATGGCCACACACATCTTGTATTCTCCTTAAACACAGCTGAAAAAAAAATCGCTCCTGTTCTCTGTGCTTCGCGCTAGGGTTTATGTACCTTTAAAGATATTTATTTCTACAGAATAAAATCTTTTTCTCATAAAGTAACTGACGAAGTTCTCTAAAATCAGGATGTCAAATACAAGTGTTTTCTATTATAAAGTTTATATCTTACCACTGCATGGAACTCACTTACTCATAAATTGTCACTTTGGTACAGTGGTTAGAGCTTCTGCCTGGAAATTATAAGGTCGTGGGTTCGAATCCCAGCAAATTTGAAAATTTTTTTCAGGTTACTAAATAGTGTGTAAGATTCTCGAGAAATCATAGTTAATAAGCAACTGTATTATTTCTGGAAAATGGAGTGTAGTAGATTAAAGAAATTTAATATTTTTGCAGGAAACGGATTGTCCGTAATTTTACGGAGGATTCCGTTATCAAGAAAAACTGGTGTCCGTTACTTTACAAAGATTTCTGGATAATTTTTTGCCAGTACTTTTCTGTAATTTCACGGAATTTTTTTCTAACAGTGCAGAAAATAAACAACACATGTTTAGATTAGAACATTTGCAAATATATTGCACGTATTGAAGCTAGCTAACCTAAAGAAGCAAAAAAAAAACCTAACATCCTTCCCAGGGAGTCTAATACCGAAAGGCAAGGAAGTTGTTACGAAAAAAATTCAACAATATTACAGCGAAACTGGTAGCCTAAGAAAATCTCCATCCTTCATCAAAATCACGGCCCCCTACATGCCCGGAATAGGCCATGGCCACTATACAGCAATAATGACTTGTTAATTTATATATGTTATATACACTTCCATTCCAAACTGTAGTGTAGTGACTGTTGCAGCATTTCAAGGTGAAACTTTTATCTCGCTCCATTTCATATAACCTATAGAAGTAGTAAGCGAATATACTAAAAACCATCCAGTAATATGAAATTATATATTAGTATTAATACATGTAAAGAATATTAAAAGGTTACATGACTACACAATTTAACAAATATTATACTTCTATTCCATAGACTGGATTATATAGGTATAGAGAACAACAAGTAACCACATATACATCAAAAATATGCCCCCACACACACCAAAGACACATACGCCACACTCACATGCACCAGACAAAGATGTTACCTACACATACCCAAAACCACACACCATACACTTTACTACGTAAACACTCACACAACTGTTATGCTCCGCACGTATTGGTGCACATTCCACGCATGCACGCTCTACATACACGAGAAGTCATCCATGTGGATGCACACACATCGGTGCACACTCCACACACACACACACACTAAACACGTGAGGAGTCATATATGTGGATACACCTCACTTTTTTATCACACACTTTTAGACCTAATTTTTTTTAGACTTCAGTATTAGAGCGTCCCTCTCTTTACTGTACTGATTAGATCTTTTACTTGTCTTAGCTGTAAGCGTGCACATGTTTTGAACATCAGTTCATGTATCGCAGTTTTTACTCTAAGTACCTAGTCGTATTATCTTATCTCATTTATAATCCAAATGAGTTATTTTAACTGATTTAGACAATATTGTATATCCAAGTCATAATTAAAATTTATATTTCCCTTAATTTATACATTAAACCTACACACAGTGTGTCAAAATCAGGGTAATTTTTTTAAATCTTATACTACATGCTAAGAATTTACAAGTAGAATGTACCACACAGAATACCCGTCGCAGTATCAGGAAGTTGGGAACCATGTCTTGATTCACGAGAGGCGAATTCATCCTCGACAGTTATATGTATTCTTGTTTGTCGATACATATTACCATCACCAACTGGTGCTGCCTGCACTGCTATGTGCGGTGCCTGCTATTCTACAAGCAGTGCTTGCAGTTCTATGAGATTATATATGTAGTGCCTGCGATGTGCGGAGCATGTGGAGATGGGGAATGGACAGTTTCACTACGTCGTCAGTTGTACCACCAACTTCTCATACACTCCTTCCACCTCACTATACTCGTAAATGTGTCTGCAGACAATCCCTCATTTGCAGTCCTTTGATCCTATTGGCCAGAACATTTTTCGTTACTATGGCAACTCAGATGAGGACTATGTTCAAAATATTTTTTAAGCATAAAATGAAAGAAAAAATGGAATAAATGCACACAAAAATGTAAGAAATTCTGAAACAGTGTATCAGGTGCTTATAGCTATACGAGAGGTAACACCAGCAGTGTGGTTGTTCCTGACGTTCAGAAGAACAACCCTTAAAATTCGAGACTCAAGAAGTCGTGTGTGGTACCAGTAGGAAATTGTAAGTCTACCATTTATCGTGTAAGATTTGGCATTATCGAATTTATAATTTTGGATTGGATTCCACAAAGGTGAATCTAAATTTACATATTAAAATATGTTTTTAAGCTCGTGTAATGAAAATCGTGTATCTATAAAATGCAATTTAGTAAGAAAATAAACTGTTTGGGAAAATTAACACTCATGTCACATAGTTGCATAATTTTTTCATGACATGCATATTTCATTTGCAATAACTTCCTACGAACATATATGTAGTTTCATCTAACATTTTAAGAAATAAATATTTTGGTTTTAAATATGCGAATTAAGTTAAAATGTGCACAATATTATTTGTATGTTATTTAAAAAAAGTTATTTTCACTCACTGTTTAACGTTATCTTCAACATTTTTACTTTTGCCTTACCAATCATTTCAAGTAGGTGGTACAATACCAGTGAAATAACCAGATTTATTACACAGTAATAACGTATTACAACAACATATAATTCACAAATTTATAAAGTTTGGGTTAGCATTTTGCTGCGTGTACTCCAAATTTTTTATTAATTGTTAAATTACTGTATGTTGAGCGTTTTCATAACATCTTATAGCACAAATGTACACATTTATAGCCTGCCTCTACAGAACAGCACCGGCAAAGTAGTATTATTACCAAGACAGACATGTATTTTAAATAAGTTTGACCATTTTTAAGTTGTCTTGATTCATATTTTGGTTTGATTCTTCGTAATTAAATAGTAAAAATTGCTAATTAATGTTTATTTTGACTATTTGCTCTTAGTTTTTGTTAATTTAGTTTTTTTTTCAAACATATAGCGAGGTACTTATCACTTCGTGAACGTGTTTGTTGATTTAAGAAATAGTTTTTGGATTCATAAATCGAGCAGAGTTTGCTATTGAAATCATACATAATATATATATATATAAATAATAATAATAAACATATTTCTTCTCATTAATAGAGCAAGTTATTTATATTCCACTACTCGAACAACACTACACAAAGTTGTATGTTTAATCCAGTTTTTTAATTACTAGGTCTAAAGAATAATTGCTAAATTAGGGACACGGGATACGATCGAAAATACTTGTGGAAAATTGCAATAATACAGTAATACGTAACCGTATTCTTTGCCTTTACCTGGACGGAAATTGTCATTATTAACGTTCTGAATTCAAGTTTGGAGTTGTAATTTAACTAACGAGTTTTTTTTATTGAAACTGTAAATTTGACATTTGCCGTAAATGGTAGCACAGCTTGTAATTCACGAATTCGATATTGCGCGCACTAATATGAGTGATGTGTAAAGGTTTGCAGACTATATATTTATACAAGTGTATATTTAAAGGTGTACGTTTAGTTTTGCAGTGCAGTAATTATACTTAGCAACATCATGAGCACCTTGTAACTCTTCCGGTTCCTCGAGTCTCGGGTTTTTGGGGTTGATATCGTCTGAAGGTCAAGAAAAACAGGATACTCCTGTTCTTACCTCTCGTACAGCCATGTACACCTAATACAATTATTTCAGGTTTTCTGTAGTATCTATGTGAATTTATTATTTTTTCTTTTTATGTTTAACTAATGTTTTGAACTGAGTGTCCATGTCTAAATTGCCATAGTAACCGAGAAATATCTGGCCAATATGAGCAAAATACCAGAAACGAGGGACGGGATGCAGACACCCTCACAGATATAGTGGTGGTGAAATGAGCGTTGATGGTAAAACTGACGAGGTTGAGGAAATGTCGGTTTCCCTTATAAAGCACAGTACGCGTATGCTAAGGTAAAAAACGTTATCTTCGTTAAATAATTAAAAAAATAATATTTTATATTAGTATATAACTCTACAATCTTCACAAGAAGAATACGACTTATAACCGATCTTTTAAAGTATTTCGTAGTAAAATTCGTAACAATATTTACGGTTTGTTCGCTACAAGTATTCAATGAATATTTAAGTCCACTTGATGCTGTGGTTACTGTTGTGTGTTACTTTCTGGAAACAAGTTCCTGCATTTAATCTGTGCTTCTGTTGTCCTGCTTATGGAATTGTTGTGTGAACATATTAAACATGAATTATATGGCATTTACCGCATTCTGTTTGACAGTACTGCAAAATACACTTCAGAATAAATGTTGAATTGTGGGTCATTCATTGCTTTCATCGTGATTAATATCTTGGCGAATTTATAAGTGTATTTGTAAGGTTAATTTTAATATTATTGATTTAATACTATCTCTTTGAAACGGAAACCAAAATTTTATACCCAACTGGAGATTAGAAATGTTTCGTTTACACTAGGCCTATAGCTAATAAAATTTTTCAAATTGTGCGTATTGACAAATCGGGGTATTGGTTTAGTTGAAAAAAAAAATATCTCACCTTGTTGCCGACTACTAGGCCTGCAACACGTTTTCTGAAGAAATTGGCAAAGCTCCCAGTGACGACCCCATATTTGGCGTACAGAAAACTCAACGTCAGACGAACAAGGTGAAGCATGTATACACTTTTTGATACAAATGGACTATTAAGTATGTGCATTGTAATAATTATTTTGAAGTCAATTACTAATCATATCTATGTGGTTATAAAACAAATTTATTAAATACCAAGTGCTGTTTTCAAAATTATTGATGATATGCCGTATTCATTTTCAGGTGTAAGGTGTCATTATCTGGAAGGTAAAATGCAGAGATAAACCTTGACATGCGCACACAGCAAAAGGCTTGAGACCTATACTTACAACTATAAGATATTTAGACAATTCAAAAAGTAGTACTACATTGCATTGTCTTAGACGACCATAAAGTCGTTTAGGGAAATGTTGATTATTGAGGGGCGCCAAAGTAGTGTGAGCATGCACTAATAAAATGTCAGCAAACTTGTATGTAGGCTCTGCTTCTAACATTTAATGTAATGCATGCAAATATTGTGAGTGAGTGAGAGTGAGAGATTTTGGTCAGCGCTTAACATCGAGGTCTTTAGCGCTAGTGAGGGATGCCATGAGATGAGTATGGATCAGCACCGGAATGAAGGGGCGGGGGGAAACGGGAGTTCCCCGAGGAAACCTGCCAACCAATGGCATCGTCCGACACGATTCCCACATATGAAAATGCAAATATTGTAAGGTGTGCTGGTTTAAATCCCGAAATTGGAACGAATAATGAGTATAACTATAAATGTTTTTATTTTATTGTTGAGAACATACCGTTTCTAAATACAATAGTTTAGTAATTATTGTTATTTGCGACGACTGTATTTCTGGTTCATATTAGGTTATTTCTGAAATATTGTTTATTTAGCAGGAAATGTGAGGTAGTTACATGAAGTTGTTTAACGAGATATGGGTCAGGTTTATTAGCAGCTACTTTTCAAAAATGAAAATAACTTTAGTTCCAATGGAAGTAATATACATATTTCTATCGAACTATATGAAATTAGACATAACAACAAGCACCTTCTTATAATGGTTAGGGCAGTTTTTACAAAATTAGTCAGTGAAATTGAATACACGATTATCTTGGCTTTTAGCACGTTTGTTTTATCATCAACCTGAATCATATAAATATGTCTTTGTAATTGTAAAAATACAATATATAATTGTGAAGCACTATTTAGCATTATATATATTTTTTAGGATATATTATTTCCACTTATGCATACGGGATATTTATATACTAAAGTCGCTGACCTTTCTTACTGAGTGTGAATGAATAAATAAACCTCGCCCATCCACGATTTTTACTCCAAATTATAGGGCTTCATTAAATGAACATTCGTATGGAATACATACAAATATTTACATTTACTAAATGTGACTTGAAAGGTCTTTACGTAGAAATAATTAATTACAGAATTGTTACTTTTACATAGCTATCCAATGCCTCAGTTCTCTAAGTTTAGTATACAGTAACTGTCAGGACATATTGTAACCTCATATTAACAATGGGGTTACATGATTTACTGCCGTACAACCATCATGTTATTTCTTACAAAATATGTGTTCAATTTTTGCATTCTGATGGTTATAGTTTTCATCAGTGTTCTGACCTAGTATTCAATACGAGTTGGCAAACTTCCCAGTGGACCTAGAATCAAATCTGACTTAAATTATCTGTTTATGTTTACTTTTAAGAAACACTTTTTATCTAGACACTTTAAAACATTAAAAAGAAACATATTTGGGGATATAATTACTCCTGAGAAGGACCTATTACGTACTTGGGAATAAAGTATGGGGTCGAGTTACAATTTGTTTATATAACTAAAGTGTGGCGGCTCAGTAAAGAGTCTATAAGACGTCTAAAATGGACGATGTTATGCATAAACAGATTAAGCTCCAATTACATGCTATGTATAGAATATGTCTCTGTTTTGAAAGAACCTTGCACAAAGTATGTTATTCCTCTATCCCGTTGTAAGAAATATTTATTTTATAGGACTAAAATGCTTAATGTATGAATGTTTCCAAACAGAGAAACTTACAGCGTGTTCAGTTTAACTAATAACTAAAATTGGCACATTGTCTGTTTATGCATAACACCATCCAAATAGCCTTTACGCCTAGCAAGTTCCTCCCAAGCGTTAAGAGTCACGCCCCAAACATCATCTTGCGAGTTGGGTGGGGATTTGGTCAGTTTTCTGTCATTCTACATTCCACTATGCCCTAAAATTCTCAATTGGGATGAGATGTGGTGACCGAGGAGGCCAAGTAATACAGTCGATATCTGGCTGTCGTGAAAACCATTCCTGCAAACATTGATTCCTGTGAATAGAAGACGATTCGTGTTGAAACTGGATCACTCCCTCGGGATTCCGCACTCTATCGCTTGAAACCATTATATCATTCAAGATATATACACATTGGTCACTTTTAAGCCGTCCAGTGATTCGATGGAGTATCCCAGCTCCGTGTGATAACATCCAGCCCCAACATGGCACAGAACCTATTCTAGAGCGACGAAAAGACGAAATACAAAGTGCATCATGACGTTTTCCTTTATGCCTGTAAACTAACAGTGGTCCATTATTAAACGAGCTGAAAGTTGATTCGTCTCGTAAAACTACATTACTCCAATCGCGATCGTAATTTAACTCGGTAAATGTAAGCATATATATTTTACAGCAGCTCTACTGGAAAGCAGGCCGGCAAAATTGAAACCTTCTTTGTATCGTTTGAGTGCTGCCGGGAAAACCGACCCTCCTTTTCAGTTGCAATGCATTTAGAAATGGATTTCTTCGAAAACAAGCAACTAAACCGGTGTATTTATCTCGATTACAAACACGTTTATAACCACGTACCTTGACACCTACCAATTTGACCATTCTCGTTAAAAAGTTTGATCCACTTCTGTGCAGTCCGAGATGACACGCCGTAAGGCGAACCTGCTTCACTAGCTTCGAAACCTCCCTCTTCTGCTAGAGCAACAACACGCTCTCGTACTGTGTGTTGTGTGCCATTGCTCGGGTTTATTAGTGAAGTCTGGAATCTTCTGCTCACAACATCTTGATGGGTGAAGTGTGGAAGTGTGAACGAGGAGGCAAGCGGCTGTGCTCACAAACCCGACACTATGCAATACATCAGTCGCTGTGCTTAGTGCGGTCTCGATGGAACTGCACAGCCTTGCGCGCTGGGAATGACAGTGTGAAAATTATGATTTAGTTGGCGAGCATATGCCTTGCGAAAGAAAACTGATTTAGCTGCGCGATACACAAGTGCATACATTTTAAACACACATAGCGAATATTGAAATTACTATGCTGAATCAAAGAAAAATCGAATGTATTCATGGGCTATGCTGTAAATATTCATATCACAAATGAAGAAAGTGCCTATAATCTGAGGGCAACGATAAACATTGAAGTTTTATGTATTATGTTAACTCTGTTGCAAAGACTTGATTTAATAATAATTAACAGATAACGTACACAATTGGGATGCATCACTTTGCCTAAAAAGGTTTTGCCTAAACACATTTTATCTACCTTATTTTGCCTAAAGTCATTATGCCTAAAATAATTTATCCTTAAGTCGTTTTGCCTAAAGTATTTTTGCCTAAAATCAATTTGCCAAAAAAGCCATTTTTCCTTAACTAATTTTACCTCAAATCGTTTTGCCTAAACCAGTTAACTTAAATTTGGAGTCTCTCTCTTAACATCCTCAAAATGTATTTTGCCTTAAGGTGTTTCGCATAAAGTCGTTTTGCCTAAACCAGTTCATTTAAATTTCCAGTCTCTCTCTCTTAACATCCTTAAAAAGTATTTTTCCTTAAGGTGTTTCGCCTAAATTAAATTTGCCTAAAGTCGTTTCGCGTAAACACTTTGGCAACGTCGTTCTGCCTAAAGTCATCAAGCCTAGAGGCGTTTCGTCTAAAGTCGTTCCGCCTAAAGTTGATTTGCCTAAAACTGTTTTGAATAAATTCGTTTTGCCAAAAGTTATTTCGCCTAAATGTCATTTCTCATAAAGTGATTAGGCCTAAAGTCGTTTAGCCTAAAATATTATCCTTAAAATTCCTTCTGTTATCTTGAACTTTCTAATCTTAAAGTCGTTTCGCCTAAAATCGTTTTGCCTAAAAGGCTTCCTGAAAATTCTTGACTCCTGCTTAACTCGCCCAACAGACATTTAGCCTGAATTTGTTTTGCCCGAATTAGTTTTGCCTAAATTCGTTTTGCCTAAGACTGTTTCGCCTAAAGAAATTTCGCCTGAATTTGTTTACCCTAAAGTAGTTAGTAGAAGGGTTTAGTATGTTCTGGGCAGGGGGTGGGGGGTGCGGAGCTGCGGAGCCACATCCGCCATATTGGATGACATCACCCGGCCGCCATCTTGTTTCTAGCCACCATATTGTTTCAGGTCGCCATCTTGTTTCCGGCCGCCATCTTGTTTCTGGCCGCCATCTTGAATTACATCACTTTCAAAATTTTCTAAAATTAAAAAACTAAAAATAATTTTGGATCCATCCACCTTGTAATTATTCCCACCCCTCCCCCCATCCCCTCCAATTTTCGGCATTCAGTTGTTTACGCAGGGCCAGAGGCCTCCATATTTAAAGTTCCCGCCAAAAAAGGACTTGGTCGATTAATAGATTATTATATTTAGTTCTAGGAATGACCACCAGGGGCGCTACTTTGAGCCGCCATTTTTGTTCTTCACTTTATTCTACTCCACTCGTATACATATGTATTTAAGGGTGGCGTGTAATGTACCATAGGCAGGACTCTCGCCTCTATCACCAATATTTTTTTTATGCATGCCTCCAGGCATCTAGATTGACAAGTCTTGACAAGTATTATATATCACCACCATCAATCATATTCATTTCAGTATTAAAATCCGTTTAAAGTAATGTAATTGTGTTCTATGTATAATCACTGATTGAGTGTACAAGGACTGGTGCATCTGATGCTCTTTAAGAAAATTTATGACAGGCGAATAATGTCTCTCAACTCACACAATTGTAAGTTTAAAAAAATTATACATTTATTAACACTAATATTTACAACACACAAGATTTACACAATTTACAACAAAAATAAAAACACTATATTTCACTATTTACAATTCTGGAGGCAGATGGTCAGGTCCTCGCCCAAACAATGTCCGGAGGAGGCCGAGGACTTCTTCCTGGAAGCGGACGGTGGCTATGTGGCGGATCCCCGCCATGGTTTGCTGGGCCTGTATCAGGAGCCGCAGGTCCAAGAGTTCGTGCTACTGCCTCCGAACCTGGGCCCGCAGCGCGGCGAGCTCGTGCCGCACCTCCTCCGCCACATTCCCATCCTCTTCTTCTTCCTGCTCCTCCTCACCATGGGACGAGGCACCCTCCTCATCGTCTTGCCCAGCATCTTGGTCGTCGTCTTCTTCCTCCACTTAGTGCACCATGGGTGCAACTACCATCACGGGTCGCCCCATAGCCGGTCCCCGTTTTGGAGCAGGCCCAGCGAAGTCGGAGGTTCGCTTGCCTGCCCTATAAACCTCGATGACTTCCACCTCGTCCTCATCGTCGTCCGAGAGGACAGGGTGCTGTTGATGGAGAGGAATCAATCGAGGCAGCGGAGGTGGAGTCCCTGCAATAGCAACATCATACAGCTCGTCGAGCATGGCATCATCTTTGCTGTCCCAAACATACGTAGCGCTCGACATCTTAATGTAAACTGAAGCCTCAAGTACTCAGGAGACCTCTCCTGGCATGCACCCCCTCCCCTCCAGCCAATGTATTGCAAGATTTCCCTCCCTTTGTGTGGTCACAATCTACATCACTGGCCATAGTGGGCGGCCGCAAACGCCGTCCTGTCGGATAGGTACTGTACTGGTTTCAACTTGCTCGCGAGCCACTACCTGAAGTGGCAAGCATGACTCAAGGTCTGCAGCTGCACGCGAGAGTCGCGCGTCACCCGGCTTAATGACCTAGGCCATTAGACAGCTGGACAACTCCGCTCCTCGCGAGGGCGAGATGACAAAACAGCACCGACCACCTCATCGCCCCGAGTATCAACCTGTTCAATGTTTGTCATCACAGACTGCCCTCCAGACATTCTCAGTACAAGTCTTATACTATTCCCAGTAAAAGAACATTTGCTTTTAAATAATAACAACACAATTCAGATTAAAAAGAATATATTTATTTATTCCTTCATACCTAAGAATTCGCAGTATTAATACATAATGTCTGATTGCCGAATCCAACTATCGTGGCTTGCATCGAACCCCAGCCATCATACTAACACTTTAATTCCTTTCTTCTTCAAAACCTTCTCAACCAAATACGTGTTTGGATACTTGGTAACTTGAATTTCTTCACCGTACAAACCTTCTCGAATAGTCTTGCCTTCCACATCTTCTAGGTAGTAGGTCCTTGGTTCGTAGTGCCGAATCTTGGCCACTTTAAATATTTCAGTGCTCCAGTTTGGTGTGTAGCCTTTCGTAAATGTTCCCTTCACTCGCAATATACTTATATAGTCGCCAACCTTCGCTTTAGGCTTGTGTAGGTCCAGTTTTTTCTCATTTTTATAAACAGTGTGAAGTAAAGAGTTGTCTTTGACATCCGTAGGCTTCATGTTCGTGGTACTATGTACTTTATTGTTATAGTTCGAGACCAGATGAGGCAAAATGTCTATCCACTTGTAGCTTCCTTGTGCTGAGAATTTCTTCCACATTTCATTCTTCAGTGTACAATTAAAATGCTCTGCGATATTAGCCTTCAGATCACTGTGGGTTTAGTAATGGTTTATTTTATGTTTTGACATCAAGGCTCGGAAATAAAAATTGTAGAATTCCTTGCCGAGGTCAGTATGTAGATTCTTGCATTAACCTTTATCTTGCAAAACAATATTCATCGCATTTGTTACATCCCTGCCACTCTTAGTTGTTATGGGGACTGCCCACACATATTTTCTGTAGCAGTCAATAGTCAGCATGTACGTGTAGCCTTTATTCTTGCGAGCACAAGGAATCATTTCAACTAAGTCTGCTTGATACAAGTCCTTCAAACCATACACATGTACTTTACGTCGAGGATAATTTCGCCTTGCAGGCTTGTGCAGCTCCCCAGCAATGTTTTGACGACTCATTCTATGTATCCGTCTTCGCGCAATTCTTCAATAATGCTAGATATTTCATTTGTATGTGAGTTCTTTCCAGCCTGCTGAGAAGCAATTAACAGTCTCAATCTGTCTACAATTTCATTGGCATCATTCCAGTATACATATTCTGAAAGTCTCCCATCTTCTATTTTTTCGTAGATCAAGACCAGATCCTATTGTAGTTCCTACATCAGGGAACATCTGGCAAGTAATGTTGAATTTCGGGTGTGTTTCATCCTTATATCCATTGCTGCTAGAATCGTTATTCTTCAAATGAGCACTTGTAAGTTTCAAAAGACGGTTTTACTGTTGCAGGGCACCATGCGAATAAGTACCGGGATTTTGTTTAAACAGTAATTCGTAGAGTCCAGAAGCTGGCTTGATTATGACAGTGTCTACTTTTACATCATTACTAGGCATGAATAAAATGTGCTTGTTTCCCAAGTAATATTTTTTATTTTGTCTGTATACTTCATATGTTCTATCCTTGGACCGTGAGTTTGTCAAGTAATCATGAAGCATTGTGGTTTGTTCCTTTTTCCGTTTCCACTCAGGGAGAGGCAAATCATCTTCATCAATTTCATTGAGAGGTTTCTTGCATTTCACTATAGTTTGAGGCTATTCTTCCTTCTTCACTGTTACAGGCGGAGGTGGTTTCGGCTTCAAACTGTCAAGTCTGTCTGTTATAGGTTTGAAAGCTTCTTCATTAATCATATCATGTTCCATACAAGCACATTGAGCTGTCAAGTACTTTGTGTGAATACTTTTAATCACTGTGTGTAAGTCACCGACAATGTCAGACATTGTACTACCCACTTACAAAGACAAGACAGGGTATTTATATGTTGTTTTTCTTATGTGGAGTCCTTGAACTCGGATGTTATTTTTACCTTCCAAAACTATGCCTGGAGGTGGATTATAAAATTATGTTAGCATATTTTCAATATTTTTAATTGAATCTTCAAGTTTAGTAATGTGCGTTGTAATCTTGTCCAGGACTTTGTCTGTGCCAAAAGTTTCATTTATTATACTTTCAACTGCATTAAGTTTCCTGTCCAGCAAATTCTCCACATCAACAGGAATAGCCCTGAGTTTAACATACTTGCAATATCATTACTTGTTCTGTCTAGTACATTTTGTATTAAACTAATCAAATAACCATTGAGTGTGTAAATAAATGCCTTGTCAATAGCATCTCCATCTTCTCTAGGACTTGCAATATTTTTAAGACTTTTTCCTTCGACACTACAGTTCCCATCATCAGTAGGCGCTAAACAACTTTCCATTTTACATTTCAGGCCATTATGGCCAACTTTGAAATTATATAGCTCATCTCTCACTGACAAAGGCTTATGAACTGATCAAATCTACACCTGTACCTTCCTTTAAGTAGAGGAAAGTCTTTAGCTATTACAAGAAATCCATGAGGATCACTCCAACAAAATGCACACACCTTTTTGAATTTATCGAAAGTCATGTCTGTATTAACATGATCAGAGTAAACATGTCTCAAGTTCAAGTCACCCATTCTAAACAAAACCAACAAATTCGCATTATCTCTCAAGAGCTGCTTGGGAATACGTGAATAAGTCTGGCAAAGGTAAAAGGAATCTACTGATATATGTCTTCCCATGCAAAAGTATTCCTGAATACATGCCTGTTTCTCAGAGGCTACATCGTCGAAGACAAACACAGAGTTTGGTAGAGCTTGACTTGGTGGTACCACCGCTTCATTGTCGCTGAATGGAAAACACCCGAAACCATCAATATAACTTAGAATTTTTCCAAGTCATTGATACTTTGGCTGTTGTAATGATTTTGAGTATAAGTACACATTCTCGAACCGGAGACCATTAGGCTCCTCCAGCAAGCTTAAGAGCACACAAGTCTTGCCGCAGTTTGATGGTCCTGCTATGATGCAACGGACAGTATTGGGAAGGAGGGGACCATGTCTTGATTCGTAAGAGGTGACTTCATCTTCGGTAGTAATACATATGGGCAAACTATCTTCTTGCTTGTCAATATGTATATTACCACCAACAATTTGTGGTGCCTACGGTGCTATGTGTGGTGACTGTGGTGCTATATGTGGTGATATGTGCGGTGCCTGAGGTGATATGTGCGGTGCCTGAGGTGATATGTGCGGTGCCTGTTGTGATATGTGCAGTGCCTGCGGCGCCTGCGGTGCTATGTGCGATGCGTAGGGAGAAGCTCTTATACAGGTTTTACTATCTCTTCAAAGAATCACTCCTAGTAAACTGACATTGGCAAACTTCGCATTGAAATTTCATTCTTGAAGTCTTCATCGTGCATGTACTTGGTTCATGTATCTGTACACTGCGGAAAGCAGTAAATACTTTACGACAGAAGCGACAGCAGAGGTGCATTATTAACGCCCGAACTGTTCGAAGGCAAGTAAGATACTTAATAAAATATATATAAACACATACGTAAGTAATTTTAACTCAGTGTATTGTGATGCCTCGTAGGAGTAAGATCAAGACCGGAAGAGGACTAGTGAATACTCTTATAAATAATTAACCCTTCGAAGCACATATTCCTGGGTACAGATTTTGTGGACCAGGAACTAAGCTGAAGAAGAGGCTCGAGCATGGTGACGTCGGAGTGAACTATTTGGACGAGGCATGCAAGGAGCACGACATAGCCTATGCCAACAGTAACAAGCTGGAAGATAGACACGCTGCTGACACTTCACTTGCAAATAGAGTAAAGAAAATTGCTAAATCTAAGGAATCAAAGTTTAGTGAAAGAGTAGCTGCTTGGGGAGTATCCAAGATCATGAAGACTAAAGTCAAGAGAGGAATGGGTTTGCGAATAAATGGTAGCACATCCACTCTTACAAACACTCGAATTAAATCCATACAGTCTGGCAAAATATAGATAGTTAGAAGAAAAAGTAGACTCGAAAAAGTAAGAAAGTAAGCAAGAAACAAGGAGGCCTCCTGCCTCTACTCCTGCCTAGCCTGGCAGCATTAGGGGGCCTGATTGGCGGAGTTAGTGGTATTGTCAGAGCAGTGAATACATCGAAAAACCAAGGTAAGCAGTTGGAAGAACTTCAACGAAAAAACAAGCAAATGGAAGCTATTGCACTAGGGTAAAAAAACGGGAAATGATTTTACCTAAGACCTTATCCTGTGGGGGGAGGATGTCTGAAAAAAAATAACCAGAAAGAGAAGGAAACAGTCCTAAACCGACTACCCAACAGACCACTAACAAACTTGGATTTAATAAAGTTTGCTAGAAAATTACAAATACCTCATTTCAGGGGTGTGTTCATGAGAGACAAATTACCATCAAAACCAAGACTTAACGAATGTGGAATTATAAATTAAGATTCGGCTAATGGTCAAGGAACTCACTGGGTTAGTTATAAAAAATGATGGAAACAATGTTGATTACTACGACAGTTTTGGATACCTTCGCCCGCCTATAGAAGTGCGCAAGTATTTTAAGGGAATGGAACTAAGTTATTATTATTTCAATGAGCAATTACCTACCCAGTGGAATTGTGGTAACCTGTGTGTCAAGTTCTTAATAAGTGATTAATGAATGTTGGTACAAGCACAACTTTGTATCAGTCATGTCTGTAACTTTGATCTTGACAGGCAAGAGCTCGGTACTGCGCTCTGTGCATTTTCCAGCTCTGGATTTAAAAGGTTCATGGTCAGTGGCATTAATTGAATTTCCAAACTTATTTCTCTGTGCCTAATGTGGACAGTTCAAACTGTAAATTTCGCTATGTAAGAAATGACATCACTGAAGAGGTTACTGTGCCTACATGATCATATGAGATCGAAGTCATTGCAGCATATATCAAACAAGCATTAGGTCCTAATGTAACTTTTATTTTGCGAGGAAATCCAAACACTCTGAAAAGTGAAATTTTATGCAGCGAAGATATCGACTTTACCGAGAGAGATACACTTGCATCCATGCTGGGTTTCGAACACAGCGTGTATGAGAGTGGAAAAGTACACCAGTCAACACTACCTGTAAACATCTTGCTGGTGAATGTTATAAGAGTAAACTGCAATCTTGTAACAGGCTCATATCTAAATGGTAAACCAAATCGTACACTTCACGAGTTTTCAGCGACTGTTCTGCCCGGATTAAAACTGGTAGAAGTCCCAAAAAATCTAATTTATGCACCAATCATAGAAAATTACATGCAGGAAATTACTGTTCGTATAGTCGACCAGGATGATAAACTAATTAATTTCAGAATCGAAGAAATTACATTGCGCTTGCACTTGAAGAAAGATGGGCCTGAATTTTAGAAAAAAAAATATAAAAACAAGTCTCCCCACCAAGCAAAACTTTAGTGTGTCACGAGCAACCAATGTGTTAACGCGTAAAATATTGTGTTCTTGAAGAGTCTAGGATTCAAAGTCAAGAAGAATGGAAGTGGAAATACTGAATGTGGACGAGCCTGTAAGTTACGAGGATTCCATTACAAAGACTGAATTCCATGCTTATTCTCCATACCTGTCCGGACCATACCAGCTGTTGTCCGAGGTTCGAATACCGGTGCAAAACCAGGACATATATAATTTACCATGCAACTCGTACTTGAGATTCAGAGGTACGTTAACAAAGGCAGGAAACGCTGTATCTGTAACCACGAAAATAATTAGAAATGGAGTACTTCACATGATTAATAAAAATGCATATGAACTGAATGGTGTCGAGGTTTATCAGACACAGAATGCAGGTATTACGACTACTATGAAGAACTACCTGTCTCTAACACACAACCAACTACCCGCAGCCAAAATGGCCGGATGAGGAATCGAACCAAATTATAAAGTTCCTGTGTACGAAGGTGGAAGATTTGAAATATGTGTACGACTTTTCTCGTTGCTGGGATTCGCCGAAGACTACAAGCATATTATAGTGAAATCTAAACAAGAGTTGATCATACTTTTAGCCAATACTCAGACAAAATCATTACTGGATACTGCAGAAAACCCAGAGGTCACAACACTCTCTATACAATCGATAGAGTGGCTGCTGCCACATGTTCAAGTAAAAATGGAGGAGAGAATAAAACTATTCAAGTTTGTCGAGAAAGGAAAGAATATAGATGTAGCTTCCCGCTCGTGGAGCTTGGAAACTAGTCCGGCCCTTACTCAGTCTCAAAACGTGAATTGGAATGTTAAATCATCATTTGCAATGGAAAAACCATGCTACATAATTCTAGCATTCCAGACTGGAAGACAGAATACTACAAGTGTAGATTGTTCAAAGTTTGATCACATCAATGTAAAGAATGCTTAAGTATATTTGAACTCTGAAAGTTTTCCATACGTGGACTTGAACGCTAATTTCAGTAATGGTTCTTTCATGTTGGCATACCAATTGTTTGCAGATTTCCAGAAATCATACTATGGGCACAAAGCTTCGACCACACTCGAACCTGATGAGTTTATGAACAGTGCTCCGCTCCTTGTATTTGATGTAAGTAAACAAGACGATCGTATAAACACAGGAGTAATTAATTGTCGCATTGAAATGACAGCAGCAGAGAATATACCTGCTGGCACACAGGCTTATACTCTCATTATTCACAACAGTTTGACAACATATAATGCAAGGGATAAAGTGGTGAAAATATTAACTTAAGCTCAGTTCGATCCTGGACATCAACATGTACACAATCATCCAGGGCTTCAGTCTCAACTCGGATTTATTCTTAAAGAGGTTAGCATAGCATACAATGATGGAAATTTGAAAACGCATAGCTTCCTGCCACCATTTCACTGGAAATTGTTGGATAAGAAAAGTAAACGCGCCAATAAATGGCTTAGAAAAAATTTATCACGGACTAAACTGGGAAGATGGATATGAGGATTATGAGAAAATTAAAGATGTATT
Source organism: Medauroidea extradentata (assembly GCA_003012365.1). Lineage (NCBI taxonomy): Eukaryota > Metazoa > Arthropoda > Insecta > Phasmatodea > Phasmatidae > Medauroidea > Medauroidea extradentata. The sequence continues at coordinate 122,271 of PNEQ01085552.1, read as the reverse complement.
AACTGAAATGATAGGTGATGAAGAAGTTGTCTTTGTTGCTGGGGTGGAGCAAACTACGTACGAGTGCCCGTCGCTACGCTACTTGAAAGCAAAGTTCGGCTGGCTTGAACATGGATTTGAGTCTTGTGAGCGGGACCTGACCTGCCTACGCCTGAACGTGCTACTGCTACGACAATGGTGTTTGGGAACCCCAGTGACGTGAGCTAGTGTGACGTCAGAGTAGATAGTATATAGAAAGCCCGGATGGGAGGACCGCACAGTTACTGCTCGGTCAAGTTACTACCTTAGAGTGTGCAGCCTCTGCTGAACAATGGACACTAGATTTCGGCCAGAAGAGTTCCACGACTACATCGAGGCAGAAGTTGGTTTTTGTCGGGTGCACTACATACCTGTTGGTCTTCCAGAGCATCTCGAATTCTGCAATGGACTTGAACACTTTCTGTGGGTTAATGACGAAGATGTGTTCAGTGTGACGCCTATTCCCTGCAAGTTTGTAGATTGTCCAGTTATCCATCTCCGACCAGATAGCCAGCTACCATCCACATCTGAGGAGCTTATTAATCGAGCTAAAGTTGAGATCATCATTCGCCACAACAGTGAGAGTTGTATCTCCTATGTACTAAGACGCGATGAACAAGTTATTCGCTGGGTGGAAAGGTGCAGTGGCTTGACCCACACTGCCATTTTGAACAAAGGAAATGTTCGGTGGACGTCTCCATGCACACCTCTGATGTGCGAAGTATATTTATCATCATAGTCAACTCGTTAATCCCTCATCATCATGTACAGGAGCCATAGAACTGAAAGTTTTCTGTTTTCATGTATCAAGCAAGAGGCTTACAAGAATCGTAGAAAAATGGTAGAAGATCCCAACTACAGTCATATAAACTTTAGTGACAAAATTCGCAATGATGTATATGAATACTTAAATTACGATGCTCGCAACTACATTTTTGAAGACTCTGAAGAATACAAACCAGTAATACGACCTGACCCCACCAAGGAGGAAGCTATACCTCACCCCATGTTCGAGCCCTGGGCAGATAACTATGTCCACACAGTTACCAGCAAACAGTGTGTAATATATGAAATTGAATTTGAAAGTGAAGAGGGCAGTAGTGATATTCTGAACAGAACTAATTTTGAAATGTGTAGAAATGGCAACCATTTTCGTGTAGCATTTAATCCCTTCTCACCATGCACTACTAGCAATGTTACAACTTATGTTGCGTGTGATGTTGATAACTGCCCAGTTAATTTGTGCAAACCATTTTTGCCACTGCCACTGACTCTAGACCAAATGAAATCAAGGGTTGAGACACGAGAGTGTGTTGTTGTTGTGGATAAATGTGATGGACTGCAACATAACATAAGTGTTATAACATCCACATGTACCCAGTGCCTTATAGCAGGTTGTGCTTCTCACCTGTGTCCTGTGTATAGAGAAAAACTGTTGCAAGATATTAATTTCTCACCAGCAAATTTTTTGAAGGGATATTACAAAAGAAAAATGTTAATATATGTCAGTGAGACAATTCTTAATTATCAGTCAAGATGGAAGAGGCAACATGTAACGACGAGTCTGCAAGTGAAAACGAAGCAGAAATTTCTGGAAGTTTGTTCTGCTACATCAAGTGTAATTTCAGTCGTATGTGTACAAGAATATGGGACATTCTGACAAGATTTCCATGTAGAAAGATGAGTGGGTTTTTCCCAGCACCCCCTCCACCACCACTCTACACCACCACCACCACTCCACACCACCACCACCACCACCACTCCACACCTCCACCACCACTCAACACCTCCACCACTGCTCCGCCACCGCTCCGCCACAACCACCATTTTGTGGAGATACTCAGTTCTCTGTAGACCATCAACATGACAACATGCAGCACTTCTCTCCTGCCGAGCACTACGTGTACGTAAAGCCTGGAGATCAGTGTGTGGAGTATTCCTACTGGGACAGTGAAGGCAACTACCGCGAATACACTGAAGAGTGCAACTTGGGTGAACATTGGCTTTATGCACATTATCCTACGAGTTGGGAACATTGTCAAGAGATGATTGGCTACTACCCTGAAGGTAAATGTGTAGTGTTCAACATGCGGAGCAGTACACAGCTACCTGCCTCCAATGAAGATCTTGTAGCTAATGCACTACTGGAAAAGCAATCTATAATGCAGAGACTCTTGTCGCCCGAGCTCCCTGAGACTGATGTCACCTCTACTTCCTGTGACCATGCTGCGGATGGTGACCACATGCAGAATTACAACCTTGGGGACCAGACAGCCATGAAAGGACAAGATGTCGTTAATGATTCTACATTTACGTGCCCTGTTGTTGGAAAGGACTACCTTGCTTCCTTGGTACACAAACATGTGCGTGCAATACTCAAAGACATTTTAAAAGCACTCGAAGATTCATGATGTATGTAAATATTTGTTGTGGTAATATGTGGTTGGACTCTTGTATGTGATGGGAAATGCTGGTATGATGTATGTATTTGTATGTATGTATTACATGGATAAAACAAATAAACATGATAAAATGAATTTTCATTACTTTTATTTCCTAGCAATTTAGTAATACCTCCTTTAACATAAACAGACTTGAAATAAATGGTTAAACTATATATGAAATTGATGTAAAAACTACATCTGAAATCACCAGTTACTACTACTTGTATGAAAAAAACAATCGATATTTACCAAACATACATGTCTTTGGAAAAATGAAATGTTGTGTGGCTGAAATCACCAGTTACTACTACTTACAAGATAGAGTATGAAAAAATACAAGTTCAGATATTATGATGTGTAGTTGTATAAAGCTTGAGTGAGGTAGAAATTTTCAGCTACAACACTTGAAAGGTACAAGGTAGACATGTGATGTCGTAACATGTGTCTGGACTGCCTCGCAAGTGTGTCATGAGACATGACTCGTCAGAACGAGCCCTTATCTCCACACCCGATTAGCGTGACGAGGCCGATAGAGATGTTGCAATAATCTGGAGACTAGAGGAGTGCTGTAAGGAGTAGGAGGCGGAGGAGGTAGTGGCGGAAAGGGGGTGGAGGAGGAGGGGAGTCTTTAGATTACCTGTACAGACCTGATCTCACTACATAATAACTTACTCATTGGTGGTGAAGTACTGCCCAGGTGCTGCGGGCCTGTGCAGACCTCTAATGGACACAGTCACTGCTTGCAATGACTTCACAATGTAGTTAGTGATAAAATCGCCTTGGTTGCACCACAAGGTAGGTTAAGGTAGGGCCAGATTTGTTCAAACCTTTTACTTTTACTGGTCTGTGCCAGTGTAGGGTTTTCCCAGGAAATCAGGAGACCGAGTGTTTTCACCAACCAATAGAAACACTGGATTCTCAAACATGACCATATATGGAGTGGGCTGTTTTACCCCCACCACCACATCTACCCCCTCCACTGCCACCACCACATGCACATAAAGGGTGCTGCGAGGCCTGGTTTCCTCAGTCTTTGTTAATTGCTTGCCGATTGTTCATCGAGTTCGCTGCTTCGTGCTTTTGCTACTACAGTTCATAGGTTCATAGTTATTTTTTCAGTATTTTTATAGTTAGATTTATAGTTATTTCCATCAAGGTTTTTATAGTTAGGTTTTTAGGTTAGGTTTATTCTTCAGTATATTTATAGTTAGATTTTTAGTTTTCATCAAGATTTTACAGTTAATTCTTCATTGGTATTTTATTCTTTAGTATTTTAAATAGCTATTAATTCAATATTTTTATAGTTAGGTTTATAGGTTAGGTTGTTTTAGTATCTTCTCTATATCTTCCTATTTAATCTTCGTAGTTTCTTCTGCATTATTTATCTTGGGTGTTTACATATTTCTCCTCAGTCTTAGTCATTATTTCTTAGTTTTTTTTCTAATTCGATATGGAGAGTGTCGCTGCTTTTGTTCCTTCTTCGTTGCTTCAGTGTAGTTTCTGTAGAAAAGTATTCACTGTTCGTCGCAATGGTTTGCATCATGAGCGAAACTGTTATCTGGATCCCTTCAGAGGTGACTTACAAGTTTGTGAGAGGTGTGGAGTGAGCATTTCTCGCAAAGACACAATGGATTGTCACCTTCATTCTTGCAATGGGAATATTGTTCAGCCTGCATCTCTTCATTGCAAGTTCTGCAACACTGTTTGCTCACACATGTCATGCACATCATCATGAAGAAACCGGCAACTTTAATTTGGAGAAGAAGACAATCACATGCACCAAGTGTGGAAAGCCTTTCACACATAAGGACAAATTATGAATACATGCTAGTAAGTGTAATGGGCCTGCTCCACCTCCGAAGAGACGCTGTGTTTGACCATCTACTCGGCAGCCTGCTCCAGTCTGTCCAAGAACCGTGGTGGGGGCTGGGACATTTTCAGATTCAGGGTTCAAGATAGCGGAGAGTGCGTTTAGAGGAACCATGAAAACATACATCACCGAGAACACTTCAGATCAATGCAATGATATTTGTACTTACTTAAACAACATCACGGACTCTATTGTCAAAAAACTGCAGCAAGAAATCAGAGAGAATGGTGCTGTTAAATTCAATTTGTTCCTCGAATGTGACTATGGAAAGCAGGAGCCACATGAAGATGAGACTGACAAGAGGGCTTTCAAAACAAAGAATTTACCCCTTTACAATGTGTATGGTGTGGAGGAAGCTGTGGCAGCTAGCTTCGAAAATATATGTGAGGTGGAGGAAGAGTACATGGGTAAAGGAAGTGGTTGGACTCTAACTGCAGTGAAACACCTTCAGCTTCGCACCAACAAGCTCGACCCATTGTGTTCCTCCAGTTATATTGATTTGCCAACCAGCATCAAAAACAGCAAGTCCATAATCAACCCGAAGAATGAAGAGGACAACAAATGCTTCAAGTGGGTTATTCTTGCAAGATTCGTGGAGGGATATAGTCCTGAGCGTGTCAATGAGCGCTATCATGACTTGGAGCATAAGTTCAATTTTGATGGCCTTGAATACCCGACCCCTGTACATGACATCAAGATTTTTTAGAAGAATAATCCTGATGTAATTGTAAATGTGTATACACTGAACTAGGATGATAAAGTAGTTCCTGTACATGTATGCGATGCATTTCGACCTGCTCCTCATTTCCAATGAAGAAAACAAGCATTACATGTACATAGCAAACTTTTCTCGCCTGGTTCGTTCACAGTTAACTACTCATTGTGGTGTAATACATGTCTGTAAGCGCTGTTTCAAGTCTTATGATGATCAGTTTCGTATATCTGGACTTTCAGGGAAACAGTGCCTAGAAGAGCTTTTAAAGTACTGCAAGTCTCATGCTCCAGTTCGTGTGGAAATGCCTGCAACTGAGAAAAATGGATGCCAACCATCGATGAAGTTCAAGAATCACCATAACGCGGACAAGCTTCCTTTTGTCATGTATGGGGACTTTGACCCGGAGAAATCCTACACTTATGCCTACCAGCACCATGTACCCTACAGTTTTTCAGTATATGTACATGTGGACAATGATGTGATTCCTGCTGCTAAATCTACATGTCTGCCGACAGAGCCCATACTTTACAGAGGGGAAAATGCTGACAATAAATTCATGGAGACGATTGTGGATATTGGGAAGAAGGTGAAAGATATATATGATGTTAATGAGCCCATGAAACCTCTGACCAATCTTGAATTGTTGTATCATTTATCTGCTGAAGAATGCTGCTACTGTAATAAGTCCTTCACGAAGATGAACCGTAAAGTTCATGACCATTGTCACTTCACAGGAAAGTATCTGGGGCCTTCATGTAACGAGTGCAACAAACTTCGTCGTCGCCCAAAGAGGTTACCAGTTCTGTTCCACAATCTCACCTGTGATGAGAACTTTATTACTAGGCAGCTCGCCTATGACGACAATGATATCTTCATTATACCCCACATCGAAGAAAAACTCATCACATTCACAAAGTCTCTGGGTGAAAGATTCACACTACAGTTCATAGACACTTTCAGATTTATGTATTCTAGTCTTGCCACCTTCGTCGAGAATCTCCCCGCATCAGAGTTCAAGAACACAAGCATGTTCTTTGCCCCAGATGACCTTGAGCTTGTCACCAGAAAGGGGGTGTTTCCCTATGATTATATTACTTATTGGGAAAAACTAGATGAGCCTCAGCTGCCAGCTAAAGAAGACTTCTACAACTGGCTGAGAGACTCTAACATTACTGACACAGACTACGTACATGCACAGAAAGTATGGTCAATGTTCAACTGCCAGACTCTTGGGGACTACAGCAATGTATACCTCAATACAGATGTGCTTCTCTTGAGTGATGTTTTCGAGAACTTTAGGCCCTTGTGCCTCAAGACATACAGCTTGGACTGCGTCCGCTACATCAGTGCACCGGGTTTTTCATTCGACGCCATGTTAAAGAAGACCACAGTCGAGCTGGAACTCATTACCGACTACGATATGTATCTTTTCATTGAACAAGCAATACATGGAGGTGTGGCACAATGTGTGAAGAGGCACTGTAAGGCAAACAACAAGTATGAGCCATCGACATATAATCCTCTCCTACCATCGGTGTTTCTCCAATATGTGGATGCTAATAATCTTTACGGCTGGGCAATGTCACTTCCCCTCCCTAAATGTGACTTCCATTGGGTTGATGGTGATATTGATGTGTTAGCCATGCCTGATGACACCAACGTTTGATGTATTCTGGAGGTGGATATTGAATATCCTGAGGAGCTACATGAAGAATGTAGAGACTTACCATTTCTCCCTGTGAATGAGAGTCCTCCCAGATCAAAGCAAACAAAGTTAATGACGACATTAGAGAAAAAGGAACACTACATTGTACATTATATTAACCTGAAGCAGGCGATGGAGCATGGACTCAAGGTAACCAAAGTCTACAGAGTCTTGCAATTCGTTCAAGAGGCATGATTGAAGCCCTACATTGACCTCAACACCGAGAAACGTACTGCTGCTAAAACCGATTTCGAGAAGGGCTTTTATAAATTAATGAACAATGCTACCTTCGGCAAATTAATGGAAAACAAAAGGAAACGCCAAGTAATGGAAATGGTATTCAAAGAAAAGAGAGTGAAGAAACTAATTGCTAAGCCCACCTTCAAGTGTCGCACAATTTTTTCAGAAAATCTCGCTTTGATGAAGATAAAGAAGGAGACAATAATGTTTGATAAACCTATTTATGCTGGTTTCACAGTCCTCGAGCTTTACAAGTCTCTCATGTATAGGTTCCACTACGATGTAATGCAGGTTCGATATGGTGACAAGACTCCAGCTAGCCTACATGGACACCGACTCCTTCATCTACCAGATCCAGACGGCTGATTTCTATAGTGACTTGGCAGAAGACCCTAACTTCATGTCCGAGTTTGACACCAGTGCGTACCCTCCTACTCTCCTATGCTACTCCCCCATCAATAAAAATGTGGTTTGAAAATTCAAAGACGAGTGTTGTGGGGAGGAGATGACTGAATTTGTAGAGCTGAGAGCCAAAATGTATATGTACCGATGCAATAGCAAAGTCTCCAAGAGGGCCAAGGGTGTGCAAAAGTGTGTCGTAAAAAATAAACTTACATTTGAGGACTACAAGACTGTACTGAAGGAGCAGAACAAGAAACGTGTTAAGGTACGCAGCATAAGGTCCCACCAACATGTAGTCAAGTTGGCTCTGTCCTGGGAAGAGAACAAACAAGCCATCTGTGAGGACAGCATCCACACACTCCCCCATGGATATGTCGGGTAGTAATTTTTTTCGTATGGTACTGATCCGCGATGATCCAGAGGACCATTCCAGGGAAGTCTATTTCGGTAGCTTTCAGGGCGGTAAGAGGAGAGGGGGAGGTACCATAACTAGATAACTGCTAGAAGGGAACGTATTTTTTATTTTTGTATGTATCCATCTTTGTTGTATATATCAGTCTTCTGTATGTATATTTCTTTCTTTTTGTCGAAGGTATTTTTTTTCTTTTCTCTGAGATGCGAGTTGTATATATTTTGTTTTTATTTATTATGTATTTGATAGGTTCTTGTGATATATATAGTTTTCTTGGTGTTGTATATAGTTTTCTTGGGTTGTAAGTTTCAGCGTTGAGTTCTAATATTTTCCGTTTCTTTTAGTGTCTTCAATGTATATATTCTGTATATAGTGGGTTGGTTGTTTCGTCGTAGTAACCCTGCCTGCACTACTTTAGAATAGTAGTGTTGCCGGTCCCAAGCCTGGGTAAAAGGGGAGGGTGGTAGGTCAGCAACATCTTAATTACAATAAATAATTGTTTGAAAAGAATAATAATGTAGTTATTACACAAAATAAAATTAAATTACTTTGGTGATATATAATACTTGTCAAGACTTGTCAATTTAGATGCCTGGAGGCATGCATTAAAAAAAATATTGGTGACAGAGGTGAGAGTCCTGCCTATGGTACATTACATGCCGCCCTTAAACACAAATGTATACGAGTGGAGTAGAATCTAGTGAGAAAAAAAATGGTGGCTGAAAGTAGCGCCCCTGGTGGTCATTCCTAGAACTAAATATAATAATCTATTAATCGACCAAGTCTTTTTTTTGGTGGGAACTTTAAATATGGTGGCCTCCGGCCCTGCGTAAACAACAGAATGCCGAAAATTAGTGAGGTTGGGGGGGTGGGAATTATTACAAGATGGCGGATGGATCCAAAATTATTTTTAGTTTTTTAATTTTAGAAAATTTTGAAAGTGATGTAATTCAAGATGGCGGCCAGAAACAAGATAGCGACCAGAAACAAGATGCAGCTGGAAACAAGATGGCGGCTGGGTGACGTCATTTAAGATGGCGGACGCGGCTCCGCAGCTCCGCACCCCCACCCCCTGCTCCAGAACATACTAAACCCTACTACTGTCGTTTAGCCTAAAATTTAAACTAAGTTTATACTGAAGGACGAAATATAGAAACGGTATACAGCTATGCAGCTTGTGCGGACCTTATGGGGAGATTTTAGAACTATTCTCGAAACCGAGTATACGATTTAAGATTGTGCCACTAGAGTGCAGAGTGCGTTACCTGCGCCTTTTATAGGAGGTGCGTAGTTTTATTTAGAGAAAACAGATTGTGTACATGTCGCTGTTTTCGTTACGCATTGCAGTTTTTAGCTATTATTTTATAACTTTTTACAGTGAATAGGCTATTACTGTTGTTAAGTGTTACCAATGCAACATATGATTACAGTTTTTTTTTAAAGATATATTTTTATGTCTTATCCTAAACAATACCTACTGAAATACAATGTGACAGTGAGTAATATTGCCAGTTTCGGATAACTCATATTCTGGTATGTGAATAAAACAAAATGTATTTATCAACAAACACTACAGAGTATATATTCCTTACCTACAGAGTAGGTAAGGAATATATACTTTATATTTTTACTGAAGGCCTGGCTATGTTGCGTTAAACGCTACACGCAATGCATTATGGTAATGAAACCGGCACGTCTACAACTGACGGCAGTAGTTGAAAGGTTATGTTAGAAGTAGGGTACCTATGAAATGTCTGAACAAGGAACGCAATATTGCCTTCCTTGCTACGTAAATATTGTACACTATTTTTGGTTACACTGAACCGGATACTGCTTTTATTTTGTGTTAGTTTACGTCCCCAGCCATGCTCGCAATCGTCAATGAATCCTGCTGATGATTAGGTTATTCAGAATTATTTTAGTGCTTAATCAATTTAAATAAAAAAATTAGTGAAGTACCATTCATAGAAGGTACCAATGTGTTTTTTTTTCTGTCATGTTTAACTAGCCGAAGTTTTCAAATTTATTGCCATGCATAAAATATCACGTGTGGTGCCAGATACACATGGTTACGATTCACAAGTACAAGTAAATGTTATTTAGTTATTTATATGGAAACTAAATGTTAATTTGTGTTTACAAATGAAATGTACTATTTTTATTTGATATATAATAGAGCCTATACTATTTCGTGACTAATTTTTCTCACGTACAAGCTACATAAGCCATTTTAAAGTTTCATTACATAATTTGTACGTTCCAAAAACATCCACGACGCACAGAAAAAACACGAAACTCGGGCTTCATTTTGGGAAAACAAAAATATTATCTATCTATATGTGTGTGTATTATACATGCATATCCATTTCATGTTTCTAATTATGTAACACAGAATTTAAACAATTATAGTTTACAGTATATCGCACTGCATAATATAAAACAAATATTTTTGTGTCGTTAGACTTGTTGCTAATCAACACAGAAATGACGCCGGAAATGTTTCCATTTTTCCCTTGCTTCCCGTGTTAACTACGTAGTCATTCAGCTGCTTCAAATGCAAAATTTTAAACAAGGTTTGACTTCAACAGTCTATGATGTAATGTTAAATGCTAAAACATGGCATTTCGCCAACTGTTGCCATTGACACGTTTCGCGCGATGCGTCAGAATATCGCGTTTGCCTAAGTATGTTGACCGTTGTAGCCATCGGCCCATATCTTCTAATAGACAGATTGTCTGCGGGCAGCCTCATCAGCGTATGTAAAGCTTGTGAAGTAAGCGTGGCCAGTACTGCTACACAACGACTTTTGTTCTACTGTGCATCCTCAAACTACAGCGAGTTACGACGGCCAGGCTACAACGATTATATACTTTTTCCACACAAGAAAATACATCATTTTCACTTAAATACAGTTTTCTTCTGTACAGTACACTTTTCAGAGAAGGTGCAAACAACGCCGTATAGTGTGCCTATAAGGGGATGTCTCAGTTGCCCGCAATGGAGCCTTCCCCGCCACCTTTACCCTATCCTGGCCGAGTCCCCTACCAACTTTCTAACATTCACGCACCCCCCACCGTCTACTGCATTCTCCACCCCTCAACCCTTCTGACTCGTTCCTTTTTGTTCCGCCTCTGTTATAGGATGTTCAAAATTAAACAACCCCTATTGCGGTCAGAGTTCTATCAACAAACAATTACTTTTTTTTCAATATGTTTTCACTCATTGCTAAACAGTGAAAGAAACATTTTAATATCCAATCTCTGCGACATATTAATTTATTTTGTGCTATATCTGATGCACTTTCATATCCCGGATGATATAACTGTCCATGTTATATGTGATCCTGCAAATCATGCAAACATGTAACTAAAATGGGTTCTTTTACATGTTTCATTTGAAAAAATATATAAAATTTATATAAAAGTATTAATCTATTATTATAATTAAAATGCTTCCAATGTTACTCTATCTTCTCCCTTCCACAGCTAATAAGTGAAATATTTATTTTATGTACCCAAAAATTTAACATCCCGTTTAATTCGTAGACATTAGAAATATGCTTATGTTAAACATAAATAGGTTGCCTTAAGTATGTCGTTTGAATTATATTGTTCAAAAATAATTAAAACACTATTTTACTTTTATCCTTGTAACATAGCAATTTATTATTTATATATATCCGCATGATTTGTTTATGTTTAGGAATATTGACATTTGTTTGACTATGTATACTAAATTATCTTTGGACATAGACACCTCGAGCCATGTTATTATATTACATGTTCCTGTTATTGTAATGTATATTGTAATAGAATTTATCAGTGGTAATGGTCTCCAGGTTTCTAACTATGAAAGTAGTTTCACTTGATCACCGTCGCGTACTGTGACCTGGTTTGCCGTGCTATCGATAGTGACTAGAGGTTGTACAATTTTGATAAGAGAAGTGAGGTGTTAGAAGTTTGGAACGTGGAGAGAAAAAAAAGAGAGGAAAAATTTCGCACGAGTAAACGGGAGCTAGGAAGACGACGGAAGGGATTTTTTTTTCGACGAACGTAGCCTTCGAGAAGTACGACGAGGCTCAATATGAAGAGGTCTACCAACAAGTCCACTGTATCAGTAATGAATTGATACTGGATGGAGGCCAAACGCCGAATGCAGTGAACTTCTCGTCGAGAGCTATCGTCGAGAGCTCTCTTCGACGATATCCGCCAGGAGGGTCGTCGTTCGGGGCCACTGTCCAGGTTCTGAGGGCCGTCTGCAGGGAGTTTCACCCTATCGCCGATGACCAAGGTCAGTTTCGCACCATCCAGAGAGACGAATCCAGATCCTACTATGTCGTCCAGCCAGCCGACCCGACTATGCCGTCCTGCCCAGCCGACCAGGCCCGTAGCCCTGCACAACTGATTCAGTCATCCCAGGGCGAGGTATTCCAACTGACGAGGTTTCCCAACCATAGAAGAAGACGTTTAGTAAGCGACGATATCCAAAATCTTCCACTTAACCACATACAACACTAGCCATCAACAAGCCTAGACAAATATTTAGAACTGGAGTGCCTATATATTTCTCGTATTGCATTGAGCTACCAACAGATTAAATCCACACATATCCGCCATGTAACGTTATGATGCGAACGGAGAAGCCAATAGTGACTTCAACAGCCACATCCAGAATTTAATAGTCGTTCGCTAACGCGGTAAACCAGGTCTTGAGCCCACATATTTTGAATGGTCACACCATCATCACTTGTTAACGAATGATAAACGTCTCAAACACACTTTGCTTCTTAAGGTAGTCTAGTTTTGCCAGGTTAGGTTCCGTCCGAGCATTACCATTGAGTAGGAAATTGTAAACATAAAAGGTCAATTAAAATTATAATTGAAAGAAACCTCGCGTTATTGCTCTCTGGGAATCGGGCATGTTTAACTCCACTGAGGAACAATTTGTGTTCTCAGACACCGATTGCAATTTCTCTTGCTTTTAAATTAGCCCTCAAATTAACAGTAAGGCAAAGAAATAGATAGAGGACTTGACATAACCTTATAAGAACTAAGGAAGTAAAACCTTACATCCTTACATAGCCTACCGGAGAGAAACTAATAATATATGTCCTCGTACAATTTATTATATAGCTAAATCCGTATATTATTAAAGGAACGCGTCAGAAAATGCTACTTCTGGCTACAATTTTGTTAATGAATGAATAAGAGCACATTTCAACGGTAATGTGCAGCCGCGTCTTTGAATTCAAATAGTTTATTAAATGAAATTCATGCAGTTGACCAATACGTTAACATGTACCAAAGTATCGTAAACTTATGTAACACGTTTTTAAATGCAATAGTTTTGCTTACCTCAACCCTAGAATAAGACTATTGTAATTCAGAAATTACGTTTTGTTTTCAAAATATTTATTTTAAGTTATTTAATTTACTCAAGCATAATATGATTAAAAGCTTTATGTGAAAACAATTTAAAGTAGGCTTATTCAGTGATTTTTACTAATACTATGAGTTTCTAGGCAACCTCAATATTTTGAATCAATATTCCCAACAAATATATCGTTTTAGTTAAGATAGTATCCGGTTTGTGTGAGCGATTTATACACTTTAGACCTATAGTGGCCTTGACGACTACAGGACGTAGAGTGAAGGTATCTTAATAATTCATGTTGTCGGCCAGTGACAGTTTTGCGACCGCCAACAAGTTCCGTCATATACAGGGTGGTCCTGAAATACAGGTACAAACGCAGGGAGGTGATTCCTTATGGAAAATAAAGAAGGACATATGTAGGACACTTTCTATCTAAGTGGAATATTGTGGGAGTAATGAGCCGCAGAATATCGAATTTGAAAACCGTATTTATTTTAAATATCGGAAACAGGATTATGTAAAACGACAATACTATAGACATTGATTTGTGTTATAATAGTCTTCAAACCCACATAAAATGCTAGTTGATACCTTCAGCCTTTACTAAAAGGACAGGGGTGTCCACACTCTAAGTGGACTAAACGTTTGTGCCATCCGGATAGTGGAACATTTGACGATGTTTTATTGAGTAATGCGAGCATTGTAATAAAATTGGTCCTCTTATTGCAATTGTCTAGGGCTCATAGTTTTCGTGCAAAATACACATGAAGGTTTTGCTGAAGCAATAGAGTACCAGGAGAGCATAAGCAATACTGCGTACATTGTGATTAAAAGTGATCAATTGCTCTATCCAAAATGGGTTAGAAAACATTACATACGAAAAATATCGTACAGGGAGATATCCACCCTTACAAAGCGTTGTTTCACAGAACAAAAATTAAATCTAACAGACAGTAAGAAAGGTATTATGAATGATTACATTGATCGTAATTATTTGCACAGCCACTATTGTGGTGTAGAACTTCGAGACACACCAATGTGTGTGTAACATACACGTATTTTGTATTGCTTTTCAAAGATGTAATTACAAATGCATAATACAAGTCACCTTCATGCAACATGTTTATGTGAACTATTGGGAAGTAGCACATGTGAGGGTGCACTTTATTGCCTCCCAAGTATGCAACCTGCGTTGCAAAGGTGGTCGTACGACCACAGTTTATTTGCTGTGTGTGAATGCGAGTTACACGATAGGACAGAATCATGTTTCTACAGATCTTTTGATAGTTGTATTCGAAATGGTAAAAAAACATTGATAAACTCTTGATGTTTGTACATTGGAGATAGTTTTATTGGTTTTGTTTTTATTTTATTTTAGATTGCAACTGCACGAGAACGTGCCATACGAAAATGCCAAATTTTCGTACAGTAACTGTTCAAAGTGGCGACCACCTACTTCACTACACAATTGACTGCGACGAACAATTGATTGCGTCACACGATGCAATATGTGTGGGGTGTTGCAAATAGTAATACATGCATTAGTAATCTAGGCACGAAGTTCAGCTACTGTGTTGATCGGGGTCTCATATACTAATGTCTTCAGGTGACCCCACAGAATGAAATCAGGTGGCGTCAGGTCTGGGGAACGTGGTGGCCACTTCACAGGTCCACATCTGCCTATCCATCGCTCACCAAATGTGGTGGCAAGGTGACGACGAACTTCCAAACTGAAGTGTGCAGGAGCTCCGTCATGTTGGTACCACATGCTACTAAATGAGAACCCTAAAGAAGGTTTGATTGATTGCACAGCATATTTTTGGATAGCATAGTGGACTTGTTATTTTTTGAGTTGATATAATCATGGTAAGGATTGGCATACCGCAACTTTCAATAGAATAGAGATAAATAAAATATTTTAAAATAATGGCGAAAGGAGAAATTTAATTAAGGCTGTTCATGAATGTAAGAAATTATTGTTTGAATTAAAACTTTTGCACTGGCGTCACTACCCAAAATATTGCACAAGGGAGTACAAAAATTATAAAATTTAAAATATTACAATTTGCTTAAAAAACAGTATCTTAATATTCTGACATAAGGGAAAGACCGTATGACAAATAAAATAATCTACATACAGAAACTTACTTACTTTAAAGAATAACTGTAAAGATAATTTCAAACATTTAAAATTCCAGTTAAAATATTTATATTTTGATTCTAAAATTTCTTAAGATATCTAGATCATACATACGAATTTTTAGAGTAAAATGTACCATTTAGACAAAATTTTGAAAAAATTTAGGATACATAAAATAGCATTAAAAATGGCCTGAGAGTTTCACACAGTATTTTAAGTCCTGCATATAATGACAAGAGCGTATCTTGTATGAGTGTGAAAGAGATTTTGGTCAGCGCTAAACACCGAGGTCTTCATCGCTGGTAAGGGTTGACATGAGGTAAGTATGGAGCAGCGCCGGAATGAAAGAGTAGGGGAAACGGGAGATCCCCGAAAAAGCCCGCCGACCAACGGCATCGTCCAGCACGATTTCCACTTGCCAAAATCCGGAGACGACCCTGCCGCACCGGAAATCGAGCCCGGATCGACTTGGTGAGAGGTGAATGGTCTTACCATCTGGCCACCGCGGCCCAGAATCTTTTTGACCTACACAAGAAAGCAGAGTGTCTACACGTGTTCGGCATCACTGTCGCTGATATAGGCAGAACCTCCCTCCTGTACCTTATACTGAAGGCTTAACAGAAGACACCTTACATATCTTTATACAGGGAGGGTCGTCACTCCCCCCGCACTGAGAAAAATAGATTGATCAGACAAACTAATAAATAAATGTTGATAATAATTTTGTTGTAACAAAAAATTATTGTTAAACTATCAATCGTAATGTAGCAATTACAATTCATATTTATTTGTTTCAACAGTACAATTTTGTTGATATAATATATTTAAAACAAACTTTAATTTGGTTGATTATACTAAATTTTTCGTTAGATGCTATACTAAACAATATGTGAATTTCGGATTTACCCAAAATATTTGTTCCTGTTAAAAATACGACTCTAGTTTGCATATACTATTTTAAAAATTTCCTTTTACTAGCACACTTCTGTCAACCATATTTATGACTTACTAAACAGCTTTGGTAAATTTAACCATGGCGGATATTAAAACAAACAAACTATTTGGTTGGAAGCGACGAAATATGTCCGTTCAGCAAGTCGTTCTTGTAATGGCAGTTATTTGGTACGCACATGTTCGCATTTACACACACCATGGTTTAGAAAACTTGTCTCTTTTTTAAGTACAGGTACGTAAAAAATTTGTAAAGTGTAATTTTTGTGTTGTATTGTATTGTTTCGTTAGGTTAAATGACTGAAGAGAGCTACAACGGTAAAAAGTATTTTGCAGAGTACACACGAGTCTAAGTCTAGTTTCCATTTCATGCCACCCATATTTTGTCGCATATTCTATTTACAATTTGTACAGGCTACGGTAAAGAAAACAACGAAAGTCAGCCAGATTAGCTGAATCACGAGTAAGTCGGATTTATGTGTCGCAAGTGTGTAAATTAAAATTATGTCTATTATTTGTAAGTCTAGTGTGAAGGTACTTTGTAGACAAGTAAAATATTGTGGGTTCAAATATATGCTCTGTACTTTTTTCTTTTTTCGTATTTACACGTAAATATTATTTGCATAAACATTGCAGTGCCAATAACATTTTTTTCACAATCAGAGCAATAAAAATAATTTAAATGTCGTAAACGTTAATGGTTGCTCGAACAAATGAAGTATTTTTGATTTAACATTATCTGTATTGTGTCTCCAAACTCGTCAGTATTTTATTACAACATTTCTGCTTACGTGTCTTATAATTTTGCCATAATTTTATATTTCTTTCCACAACCTAGCTTAGACACCTGTACTTTTTATTTGGATAATTCAGAAATATATATTATATTGTACAATTAATTAAGTATGATTTTGGTTACATAATTTTCTCTCGATCAATACGCCGTCTCCTTCCCGGAGAACATAGTTAATTTCATAAATATCACTTCGAGCTTTAAAACCTATCACTTAAGTGCTTCTTTAATTTCAGAAAATGTTTATGTAGAGTATACTACTATCCTGTTCATTTGTATTTATTGTTCAACATCAATATTTGCTTAACAATTCCCAACACGTTAGACACAATTATCAAACAGTTCATTTTCTTAAAAATAATACTTTGTTTTAGAATAATCGATATGCCATACATTTCAAAATTAAATACCCGAGAACTTGCGTGCGGCTTGGTAATAATAAGTAAATAATGCGGAGTAAGTTCACAAACTTAGTTAATAATTTGATAACAGCATGGGCATGGCTATTATAAGTCTACAAAAAAACGCAATTTATAGTGATTTAGAGGAACGTGGATGCTTAAAATAAATATTTCGGGCTAAGCTGCCTTGCAGCACCGACAATTTTGGCAGTGTCTATTGTCATCCGTCCTTAATACAGCAAATGCCTTTCAAAAGTTTCTTACATAACGCTTTTGATAGTAACAGGAACACAAATAAGAATGAAAATATATGGAACCCTGTAATACTACTGAACAGCACTTCATATAACTTAAATAAACTCTGGTGCAATCCAGCAGTGTTTTATCGAAACTTGGAGGTTGAGAAAATCATCTCTATTCCAAAGGGATACAACAACTAAACTTGATTTGAAATTTGGAACAAACCGTTTGTATGGCAAAACGAACAATAACTGACGAATGTAAGTAGTAAGTACGTGTTTCTTTTGACACAGAACAAGAAATGTGTGGCGGGTGCCATTGATAATGTAATTCGGCTGCCACGTTCCCCTTATTTTTTAAAATTGTTTACTATTTCGCTTTTATTTTCTTTCAAAAATACTCAAAACTTCCAGTTTTATTTCCAAATTTCTAGTCTTCTCCACATCTCCAGATATTCAAAACCAGAATGACGCTGATGTCTTCTCAAAGCGGTTAATTAGCCAGACTTCAGCATGCAATCAACATATAGGTTTAATCAATACATTAACTTATTATTTTTTTAATTAAATAATTTAAATTTATTTTATTAATATTATTTTATGAACCTAATTATTTAATGAAATTTAATATTTTAAATATTAACATTTGAACTATTATAATTATTTATATATTTCTTAATTAAATATTTGAGTTTATCGATACTTTTTATTCCCTAATTGATGTGTATAAACTGTATTAATTGTTATTTACTTGTTTGTTAATTTGATGTTGTCGATACTGAAACGAGCCATCTCTCTCTCCGATATCTACCTGCCTATAAATTACTACAATTAATATGTTCGTCTTACTTTGCATGCTGAATCATCGAGGTGAGCGCACTCAACCGGCTGTCTTGGCCTACCGACCTCATTCCACAATATCACGTCTGGACTCAATTATGTGCAGTTATGTTCTAGGACGAGACTCGTGGCGAAGGAATGGTTGCCACGGTTCCCACCATGCTACGCTGCACTTATTCTTAAAACGATTATGGAAAGTCAGAAGGGTACGGTAGGTGAGCCAAAAATTCTATTTTTGATACCACCGGTAAGTTTACACGTGTTCGAAATTTCAGCTGATTGCCTCACGGGCAGCTACTAAAAGTAATATTAATATTAGTACATATATTATACGTGTAAAGAATGCACTGTGGATGTAGCATTCAGCAAAATATTTATCATGTGTATAATATGAGGGCTTTTTTGGATTACCGTAACTTTAAGACCTTGAATAGAATTTCAAGAGTTAACAAATCCTGGTTATCGACAAAACCTGGTCACATGACTGAAGTAACCTACGCTACTCTAGCGAGTGCATTTTCGTAAGTGCCTCTAGTATTATAGTGCATTTAGGCAAAATTTTACTCAAACTTAGACATTAAAAAAAATCCAGAAGAAACCTTCACAGACGTGTTAGATGAAATCTTCTGAAATCCTCTAAAAAGTCTCAAAAAATAGGAAAAGACGATTTCACTATCAGGCGAAGTGAAAAGTATTGGTGCGGAATTTGGCCTGATATGGCCATTGAACAAGAGTTAATGCGAGCTATGAAGAGTAGTGGTGGTATGACATGGTGTCGAGGGATTTCACCTTTCACTATTGCTTCTTGGGTGCATTCAGTGCCTGCGTCTTCAAGGACAGTGGATGCAGTGGAGGAATTCACAGGTGTTGTTGCCACATCCTCAGAAAAGCATGTAGACTTGCGGGAGACTCGTCAGCATCGTGATGCCAAATGTGTTAGCTTTTCATACAATGGTTCCAGGAACATAAGCCATTCAAGAGAGCATCTTCTCAGCTTGCATCTCTGTCTACTGACATGTTAGCTGATGAAAGTGTAAATTGTAACAAGGCATTGCAAGTTGGTACTGCTGTAATGAAGGAAATTGAGGGTATGAAATCAGTGAAATTAAAATGAAACGTAAGTAAGTTGTGAATTCTCTGGCTAGCATAACAAGATGTGTGAGAGTGCATGACATACCAGTCTGTATCAACCCCAACCAACTTTTTCACCGAATAGTTGGCACTGTGAGGACAGAATATCAGCTGTCTGAGTTCTTCAAATTTGAACTGTCTTCATATCCCCCTTCCCTTTTCGATGAAGGCTTAATGTGGAAGGGCACAAAATCATCCATTGTGCCAATTTTGTCAAAACTTCACACCCAACAGAGAACAAACAGTGTCTCGATGAAATGTGCGTCGTATATAATCGATGGTGGACATATCCTACATCGTGTTGTATGGCAGCATCCAGCGACATTTAAGGAAATATGCCAGCAGTATATCACTTTTGTTACATCACACTACGATCAAGCCTACGTCGTGTTTGATGGGTATGGTAGAGGACCAAACACTAAAGACGAGGAACATTTGCGTCGATCAGGGAAGGCTTGCCACGTGGATGTAACAGTAGTAGATTCTGTGCATGTCACCTTTGGACAGGCTGAATTTCATTCAAATAATAACAACAAAATGCGACTTATGTCCCTTGTGAGCCATTATTTGAAAGCGCAGATTGCAAGGTACTGCAGGCTGATGCAGTTGCTGATGTACTAATTGAATCAACAATAATTGCAGAGTCCGAAAAAGGCCTCGAAGCAGTCTTGATTGGTGAAGATACGGATTTGCTAGTTCTTCTGGTTGCCCTTGCACCACTGAATGCATCATCAAAAATAATTATTCCAGGGAAAAATACAAAGCCTGACAAGATTCACTACATAGGAGATATTCAAGAACTAATAGGGGAATTGAAGGACTTGCTTCTTGTTTTCTGTGCTTTTGCAGGATGTGATACAGTATTATTAATTTATCGAAAAGGCAAGGTAGCACCTTTCAAAAAAATTCACTCTGATAAGCAGCTCCGAAAAAAATGTACATTTTTAATGATCCCCAGTCATCAATTGATGCTGTAGCTGATGCTGGTGAAGTTTTCTTTCTCTCACTGTATGAGCCAAAAGGAGAAGGAAACTTAGACATCTTACGTCACCAGTTATATGTGAGGACAATCGATTGGATGCCTGTCAATTCACTGTTCAACTTGGCTGTACTTCCTTCAATTTCCGCAGCTGGTCGTGAACATTCACTCCGAGTCTTTCACCAGGTGCAGGAATGGCATGATGTTCGTCTAGATCCATTAAACTGGGGATGGAAGATAGTGAACGGTAGTCTCCGTCCGATACCAAGTTCAAAAAATTCTGCCCCAGCAGACCTATTACAGCTTGTTTTCTGCAGCTGCACATCTGATTGTGAACGAAGCTGCGAATGTCGCAGAAGTTCTTTATAATGTTCTGCAATATGCGTGCATTATGCAGGACATGGCTGCAGCAATAGGGACGTAGAAGATGACGAGGACATTGAAGAAGAATCACGTTTAGTGGAATACGAAAACACATGTGACAACGTACAAGACATACATCAACATGCTGCTTAGCGTCCGCGACTAGAGTACGCGAGACTACAGTTTGTCAAACGAAGAACTGTTTCCTTGCGTGTTTTGTTTCCAAAGTGATTAGGTAAAATGAAACAGTTGGATTTTTCCCCTATTATTTGAAAAATAAAAGTATCTACTTGGAACTGCAGTTATCAAACAAATGCAGAACAATATATTCATTGTACTTTCTGTCACAGTGTCTTTTAAATTGCTATCAGAAAATTAGTATCAAAGAAGACGACGAAAGAAATCCAAATTACCAAATAACGAATTCATACGAAGACTGCTTCATTTTCCACTCAGTTAACAGTGAGCTGCTTCATCGTCTACTCAGCGAGCGGTGAGATACTTCATCTTTCACCCGGTAGGTTGTTATCATGGACATGGAATTTGAATTCCAGAATACGGTATGAGGTAAGATTGTAAAATATATAGTTTGCTTTAGAATGTTGTTAGTTTGAAGTTACACCATATGTTTAAATTGCTTATAAAATGTCTGCTATTGTGTCACATGCGTCGCATCCTGAAATGCCCTGTGTACTAAATATGTATGCAAATACTACAAAGAAACTGCGCTGTGAACTTAATATATACTCAATATGATATATGTTAATTAATTTCTGTAGATTTTTTCACGTTCTACAAGTATTATTTGGAAAAATGTTTCGTATTGTTAGCCATTTTATTTTAAATCGCAGAAGTATTGCAACTTTATAATATAAAAAACAGAAAACATGATATTCAAACCCTCATAAATGAAATAAAAAGTTATTATATGTTAAGTATATGTAACCAGCATGAAAGCCACTTCCATACCAAATATATTAAAGAAAAGAACAGCTGAAAATGTTGAATGGTTTGTGTGCTTTTTAATTTTTCCCAACAATCGACAAAAATGTAACATGGCTGCTTCATTTTTCAAAATGGCGGAAAACCCGATGCAGGATTTTCGGGACTTGTAAGGGGGTGTTCGGGAGATATAATCTAACATGCCTGTGAAAGTTTCGTCTTGTTTTTTTTTTTTTTTTTTTTTTTTTTTTTTTTTTTTTTTTTTTTTTTTAATGTTTAGGTCAAAACCTATTTGCACTGGACTATAGAGGGTGGTGTGCCCAATTGACAGGTGTAATTTTGAAAACTAGAAATGTAATTGTATAGGAAACGTAAGAGAGGGAAATAATCGTAGTTTTATATTTGTTTGAATCAGTGTATATTCTGTAGATGTTACTTGGCAGCGCCTGTTCCACTTACTGTATAAATCCAGCTCAACTAGTTTTTCCATAATGACTCTTCAAAGTAAATATGTAAACGTTTTCAGTTCTTATAAGCCGGAAAACCATAAGTTAATTAAAAAATTCACACTGAAGCTACAGACTACCGACTACTCTGCTTGGCATGTTTTAAAATCTTTACAAAATATTTTTGTATTTAAAAAAAAATTCTGAAGTGTTGAAATGTTTACCATGTATTGATTTAAAAATTTAGAGTGATGAGACTGTTTAGTAGCATAAGTACCGGAGCAGCTGGTTAAGAGAAAGATAAGTTCCCAGATGTCTTGTAAATAACATAAGTAGTTGGTGTTGGAACTCTGTTCCAGTTAGAGTAAAATGGGTTAGAATCCTGGGCAATAATTTGAGGTTTATTTTATTGTTTCCACTTGACGCTTACATAGCGTTAACATTTCCTTCGAGGAAATTAAACTTTGACCTTGTCTCTAGCAAAACAAATATTAATGTAAATAAGATTTTATAAGAAAGAACGTTGTTTTTGGGACACATAAGTGTTTAAAAGTTGATACTTAAAGCCTGGTGTATCTAATCGCTATACATACCTATACATTCAGGTATACAAAGGTATGGAAAGTAGATGGAAAATAAAGTTAAATGCATGAATTTAAATAAATCTTCTCTGTAAAAGATGATTTATTTTCATAGTTACCCTATTACTTGCCTATATCAAACATAATTTTTTGTTTGCTCTACTTAGGGACCGGACATACTGGTGTGTTCACTGGCTTGTAGGCTAGCCTCCAATAATATATATATGCACCCAAGCAATACTTCATATGTTCATTGGCTGCTCGCTGACACAGTGATACCTCACTGCATGTATTTGCTTCTCTGCTATTTGCTCAGCGGCATCCAGGAAGTGACAAGTCAAGGTCGAACTGAAACATTGGCACGAAGTTACAGTTGTTTCCATTCTACCATATGCCTTAAACAAAACTAGAATATTTCAGTTCTATGGCTATACTCCTGTGTGACGCGTTGGAAAATGTTATAGGTTTTAATACACACAAAAAGTTAAAAAACTGCTTTGATAGCAGTTGAAGAATTCGATTCCAATTCTCTGTCTTGTAAACTATTTTATCTTTAATTATTTTTTTTTAACAGAGCAGTTTTGGTCTCCAAGTATCAATGAAACATTCTGGGAAGTAAATTACTTATTATTTTTAATTTTCTATGTTGATTTACGTACTCACTTCAACCTCGTTACAAGGATGTTTTCTTATTATTTCTTTCTTCCTTCTCCATCTTCTCACCCATTCCTCCTCTTATATTTCCACCTCCTCCACCACACATCCACCTCAACCTTCTCAGGGACTGCAGTAGTGAGACTCGCCCCTCATATTCGAATATTGAGGAAGTCGTGGATGTTGATGTTGGTCTACTGTTTTCCAAGCTTTGATGAACCATTTAAACCATTTAAACCATTTAAATAATTTTTGGATTTTTATGTTTTGATTTAAAGTTATTTTCTGTTTATAGAAATTTTTATATCTTACGTAATATTTTTCTTTTGTCAGAGATTTAAAACACTATTTTTCAAGAAACTTGTAGTATTTTAATTTTTTAGAACTATTGTACTTCCTTGCGCAATACTTTGTATAATCGTAACTAGGTTATGACTTTTAAAGATAACATATGTTTTTTACTTCGATGTACAGCATTAAGGCTACTGCGTACTTATCTGTAGGACAGTGTTGTGGTGTGTCATGCGAAAGCGTTTTTACGCGAAATCGCTGAATTTATTCTTATGTTTGTTATCTACGAAACGAAGACACACTTGAAACTTCCGATGCCCCGTTTTGAAAATTCAGTATATGTTTGTTAGAAACGTGATTTTGGGGCTTCTGGAAATGTCTAAAATCGGCTATTTTTATACTGCTATAACTCCGAAAATACGTCCTGAATCCGTAAATTGCAACATGAGATCAATGCATTGGTCTTTACTTAATGCAATGCAAAAATAAAATTTTAAGTTCAACGATTTAAGCCCCATAGGTAAAAGAGTTCAGCGTAAACATTTCACGCCAGTTTAGCTGCGAATAGAGACCGTGTTCCTATCGTCGAGTGTGGTGCTTTGGCTCTTATGGCTCCACTGTTCCCGCGCAAAAGAGGAAATCTGAAACCGGTACATATAATCCTTAACAAAATTTGTCTTTTCGTCACAACTTTAAAATAATTATATTTTATTTATTAATTGAGTTAATTTTTAATGTAGTTAAATGCCCCAATGTATTAAAAAACAGTATCCTTACCATGCTTACATAAAATCAAAAGGAACATGCACACTATACTATCCAAAAATATGCTGTGTATTCTCCAATGTAAACATGGAGTTCAAATGTTTATATACCATCAGCAAAACTTGTTTTATGAATGTTATATATTTTTAATATTCCAAACTTTTAGCATTAATATCTTTTTACCCATGGGATTCAGACAAAACATATTCTGTATGCTTAAGCTTTTATCAATTTCATACAGATATGCACATAGAGGGATTATTTGAACTTATAGACATGTTTGACTTTATCTCCGTATTTTCTGCGTGACTTTTACATTCAGTAAGTGTGCTACGATAGCAGACACATTTTCCAAGGTCCTAGGATAACATTATTTTAGTCTATGTTCCTTCAGCGAGAGAATTAGTGAGAAAGTGAGAGAAGAGATATAGTGTTACTGACTTAAGTGTTGCTCGAGTAGCTAATATGCTTGGTAATGGGTGATATAGTAGCCAGGCATGCATAGCTAACGAATTATGGATATCATTTCATCAATTTCTACGAATCAAGAGCGGAACAAGTGGGGTAGGAAGCTATAAAAATAGTTCAAATATTACCATCGCTAACTCAGAGGAATCTCTTTTTATTACAGTCAAACTATAACTCACGTAAAACTACCGATACGCATTACTTGATTGTTTCTAATATCTCGAGAAAAATGTTGGTGAAAGAAACTGGCAACATTTGTTTGAGGGGACAACCTCCCACCATCAAACACTTTTCCAATACGGAGGAAAAACTAACTATCAAAAAATAATAGCATTACAATTTTAGCAATTTAAATAATATTGTAGATCAAACATATCGAAGAAGAAACGGTGTAAATATTTTAAAACTTTCCTGGGTATTTAAAAGGAAGGCAGCGTAACCGCCCCCAATTTAATTAGCTAATTAAATTTAAAACTTACAATATCTTGTATTTAGAGCAAAAAACTATAACAAACCAAGAAATAACTCTGTAAATAATTCTATAATTTTCGGAACATTTGGTGGGCGGTGTGACTCAAGCTACACCAAATTTAATAAGCTAACTATTGGCAGTTGAAATACGGAAAAAAGATTTTTATTGCGTGAAAATGATAACTTATCAAGAACTATCGCTAAGACTATATAGATAAACATCTTAGTATGTATGGGGGAAAGAATAGTGTGAAGTTCGCCCCTCTGGTCATAATTAGTTAATTAGTGGCGGTTAAAATTTGGAAGAAATGATTTTCATTGCGGTATAAACTATAACTACGAAAAACTAACACTGGAAATATTTTTGTTTTCTGACAATTAGGGGTGGAAATTTAATTTGACTATTATTGGCAATTACAATATGGACAAACTGATTTTACATAGAAATAAACGAAAAAATTGGAAACATGCGATGTGGCTATATCTCTAGTCTTCTGGGTATTGTAGGGAGGCAGTGTGAAGTTGTCCCCCATCCAAAATCATCTAATTTAGTAAGCTAATTAGTGGCAGTTAAATTTCGGAGCTATCGATGTTTATTCCAGAAGGTACTGTAACTAACAAAGAACTAACTCTGTAAATATTTAGAAAGTTTTCTGAGAATTAAAGGAGGGAGGAAGGGTTTAAATTGCCTCCAACCCAAACTCAATAAACTAAATAGTGTAGTGAAATTTTTGAGCGAACAATTTTTATAGCGGAACAAATTATAACTAACTGAGAACTAACGGTGTGAATAATTTGAAATTTTTCCGAGTATTTGGATTTGTATGTGTGGGGGGGGGGGGGTTGTGTGCAATGTGAAGAATGTTCCCCAACATTTAATTAGCTAATTAGTAGTTGTATAAATTCGTACGTAACGAATTTTTTTCTGTGGAACAAACGACGACTAACGAAGAACTAATGCTGTGAATGATTTGAAATTTTACTGATCATTTGGACGGGGGAGGCCATCTTCTCAAACGTGTCACATCTCCAATTCACGTCATTATTCAGGGCGTCTAGTCAGAAGTCTGCCCTCGAGGTCTGATATCCTGCTCTCGTGTACCCTCCCCATACGATATTTACTTACTTACCTAGTTGTAAGAGATATAGTAAAGTATTATGATGTGCTTAAATACTATCTGTGGAGTGTAGCCGACTGCAGACATCTGTCTGCAGTGTGCTGGTACAACAAGGTCACGATGAGAGTCCAACACCATATTACGTACTACCTCGGCTAGTTTGGCTGCTTCAGCAGATTTGGATCCTTCGACTCCATAGTCCTGTTAGCCAACGCTGATAGCAATAATCACGTATCGCTAATATGCCACGTATAAGTGCTCAATTTATGTTACTTATAGCATTAATTAAAAAATGTTACCCATTAAACAAAGACTTATAGCTGAAATATCTTATATCCGAAATCCGATATTCACTTTTGCATTGCATTTTTTTTTTTACCTGGAAAAACATTAGAAAAGTTCCAAAGCTAAAATAAGTGGACATTATAATTCAGAATTGAAAAGCACAAACTTTCCCATAATACGTACGTAATGCACCAACATCAAACAACATTTTTAATTAATTTTCTCGTAAAAAATTCCAGAAAAGTTTTTCAAAAAAAATAATTTAAGTACCATGCATTTAACGCAATAAATGTAAAGACCGAAACTAGAGAACAAGAAAAATGTTCAGTAGCAAGAGACTGGGAGACTAGATTGTAATTTCTCGCTCGCTCCTCGACGACGTATTCTGTTACCACAGAATATCATGTCGAGCACACATCGTTTACCCTAAACTTTGGGTTAGACGCCTTTATGCAAAATACTTTAGGGCAAAGGCATAACAGAAAACAAAAATTGGGCACAAACCTGTAGGAATGGAGGTAGATATGTTCACCTATTCTCAAGTTTTTCTGATCTATGACCACCAGTTCTCTTAAATTAAATATTTGACTCATAGGTGTCAGAGTAATCTAATACAACCTTAACCAACTTAGCGTCACCTAACCTAACCTTGTCTAACCTAACCTAACTCTACAGAAGAGAAACTTGTGTGGCAAACGTCTTTAGGGCAAACAACGGATCGGAAAATAGTTCTATGGTAAACTTTGTTAGCGCGAACGTTGGAGTTGCATCTTAAGAGGTTAAGTAAATATTTGGTAAATCAGAGTAAATTCCTTAAAAATAAATTTAATACATTCAGATCCAACTTTAGATGTGCTTCACAAAAAATAAATTGAATGGTTAGAGATTTTGGTCAGCGCCGAACATCTAGGTCTTCAACGCTGGTGAGGGGTGACATGAGTTGAGTGTGGAGTTGCGTCTGAATCACGGAGCGGGGGAAACGGGAGGAACAGGTTATTCTCTAGAAAATCCGCCAACCAGCGGCATCGTCTGGCACGATTTCCACATGCAAAATCGAGGAACTTAGCCCGCCAGGAATCAAACCCGAATGACCTTGGTGGGAGGTGACTGGTCTGACCATTCACCACCGCGGCCCCAATTTGAATGGACCATAACTAACCCGGGTTTACAGGTATTGAAATTCCCACAGTAGACTGACAAACTGTTTGTATAACAGTCAAATAATTACATGATATCACATATCTGTTAAAAAACTAACAGTTTAGTGTAGTCTAGCTGGTTTCCGAATAATAATACGAGCTCTGCACGTCTCTAACCATAACATATCCAAAGTACGCTGGAATCCTTTTATTATCTAGGATTTTTCCCGGAATGAAAAAACTATCTGAAAATCCAAGTATCCAGAAAAATATAAAGGCTCAAATTAGAGAGCACAGGATTTCCGATAGCAAATATTTTCCAAACCAACCAAAATTTTTAATAAAATTTCTTGGAAATCGTTCCGGAAAAATTTTAAAAATGTTATACATTGCAAATTATGTGCAAGATTGAAAGATCCAGGGAGAAAATTCAATCCACTGACAATTCAAAAATTGTTACTTTCACCAAAATTCAATTAAACTTTTCTTTGCCCCTAAAATTACCTATAAATAAAAATGAATGGTTAATCCACTAGACAAGGTGATGGTATTAAGGCGCTCGCTTACTGGCCGTGTGTTTGTGCTAGTGAGACACGCCACCAAGGGCGATGTTGACCGGCTCATCTGGTGCGGTATCACCTCTACCGCAAGATGCTGACACCGCGTGCAGTTGTATCGTAGATCACTCGCCTGACTGACACTTTCTGAGGAGCTCCGAAATGATATTTCTAATCGAAGTGGTGCTTTGAAACCACTCTTCACGCATCGTTTGCAGTGTATTTTCTTTTCGTGCATAGACACATTGGGCATGTGTGGAATAGTTTCTTTAAAAACGTATTTTCGAACACGCTGCAACGCACTTGAAGCGCAGATAGGCGAGGCCCTTAATATTAAAGTATGTTTAACTTTTCCGAGATACATCAGAAACTTAAATCAGTAAAATATATTTCCACAATTGAAAAATACAAATGTGTGTGTATGTGTATATATATATATGTAAAAATCTGAAATTTTTCCTTGAACAACAAAAAGCAAGCATTCGTATATGTATATTTATTATTATTGTCATTAATATTATGATCATCATAACCATTATCATCTTTCGAAATTCACTATAAACCAATGTTTCCCCCTTTAATAAGTCTAAAGTAAATTTCTTAAATAAATCGGCGTACCTTGTCAGAAAATTATGTGCACTGATTTATATTCGAATGTTTTACAACCTTTCAGACTTGACGAATTTTTCATTATCGACAATTTTACTTGGATGGCTGAATGGAATCAAATAGTAAACAACCGAGTTAATCACACACGATAATATGAAAGGTTTCGATCGTTGTTGAGTTTAATAGCGATACATCACTTCGTAAAGTTGAATTCCTTCTGAACTAGTAAAATATGGTAAATTTCTTATGTAGTTAGAAACTTTGCGCAAATCTGACTGCTAATTGCATAATATTGTTTAACTACTCGTGGAGTTATATGTTTTCTTGCTCTGTTACTTGACACTCACTTAAAATAGATCAACTTTACATCTACAAACCATTCACTTTTCGTAAAATGAACAGCACCGAAGAAAACAAAATTAAAGAGAAGAAGCTAAAATATGTATATGAAGTATGAAGCAATATTCCCTTCTGCTATACGTTCTTGGAATGTGATACCGTACACGTATTAGTATAAAAATCACGATCTACCGGCACTGGTGTTGTGTTAAGGGCTGAGTGAAGGCGTGCTCTTTGTTAATCGACTATACAGCCGTCTATTTGAATTGATTTTGAGCTTTACAGTCAGACGCTACAGTATAACATTTTCTAAAAAGAAGTGAAGAAATACTACCAAAAGTTTCGTAAAATATTCAAAAATTAAAAAAAAATTTTTATTAATCACCAAAAACTTCATATCAAATTAAATCGGCAGAATTCGCTTAAAATCACTTTATGGCGAAAAATAACTTTCTATCATCTCAAAATGGCTAGATGACTTTATTGCTCGTGGCTCAAACTACGGATGGAATTGAACATTATTATTCATATGCACATTAGATCTGTATAATATATATTGTAACATAACCTTGCTCTCTCCACTTTTACTCTCTGTAATATCTCCAAATAAAACTTTAACTTGGGCACACACAGCTTACAATTTATTTTACTAGTTTATGAGCTCTGGGTTGTACGACTTGGTAAAATAAAATTAATTGAAACAATTATGATAAACTGAGAGAAAAAAAATTTGTGTGAAAAGAACCAAATTTATTACATATGACCTTAAAAGAAAATTGGTAGGGCTCATAAAGAAACATAAATTGGATCATCAATAAGATTCCGTAATGTATTATTGTAAAAAAAAAATAATCAGTGACGTTGCAATTATGAGAGACTATAACTTAAGATATGGAAACAAAATTATAGTACTAATTAAATATTTGCTTTCCTAGACTCTTACTAGATTGTGAATTTGTATTAGAATAAAATTGAAAATTAAATGTCGGATGTTAGTTCAGTGTGACGAGTCAAAGAAAAATATAAATTTATTATTTCCTCCACAATATTAGCTAAAATGGGAGGGTAACGTTTCCTTCAAACTTCTTTACATTGTGGCAATATAATTTAGAGTAATTCTTCTGTTCGTTTTTAAGAAATACTGCAAAAATTGTGAGTATTCAGCTTGAGATATCTTATCCAGAGTATTCGTGGGGTTAAAATTTTGCACTACTTTAAGAAAATTAATATCCTCAAAACTTAAATTTAAGCAGAGTTGTCCACAATTTCTGAAACTATTTCATGGTTTTGAATTTTTTTCTTGTCGTTACGGGAGGGCTGGGACTGCTTACCGTTGAAGTCTCCACCGTGAAGAAAGAAATTTCGAAAACTCTCCTGAGTTTCGAAATTATAAAAGAATATTGTTATCAAGGGAAACGCAGTACTCCACGTCGTACAATTCTTCTCCCAGTTGGCCAGTAAGAGGTAATGCCAGGCTAATGTTCGCCCAACATATTTCCTGGAAGACGGAAACGAGAAGGCCTGGATATCTTCTACTCTTCATTCGTAGAGAAAATTTCCCCGCTGATTTCCAACAGGAACAAATGCAGCGCCAGGTCTCGTAGAGTCTCTTCAAAAGGAATTATAAGGCAAAAAAAATCGTCTCGAGGCATAATCTTACTCGATAAAGTCTTAGTAACCGGACCTCTGCGTAGATTTTCCTTCCATTTTCTTCCCTTCGACGTTCTATATTAAAAAAATTTTCTTTCTTGTTGATTCCAAAGTGAAGGCGAAAATTCTGCTTCAAGAAACGCAGTGAACATGGAAGTTATTCTTTCTACTAGCAAAAATCGATAAATGTGTGGTCTGCAAATGATCAGATTTTTAAATTAAATTACGTTTTTTTCCTAGTAAGAGCCTTTACAAAATTGTATGATTATTAAAACATTTCCTGAAAATATACCATACATTTAACAAACATAAAAATTTAAATTATCACTAGTCACAAATAAATATTACTACCATAGCACAATTACTTATTTAAATATTTACATTACATGAATGTCAAAGGCCTAATAAAATTCTAAGCAATAGCTGTGCATAGACATTATGTATATGTTACAGATAGCCCCCTACCAGACTATGAAACTTTTAGTTACAATTTTTTTTAATTGTAAAAGTCTTCAGTAGGCGATATTAAACTATTGCGAATGAATATTATGTTTCAATTTTTCAAAAATAACAAACAATAAAATATTTAACTCTCTTATACAATATTGGTGTAAAGCGACAATAATATTTGCACTGGAATTGAAAGTTTCTTGCTTTGTATACAAGGCTGTGTATATATAAAGTTTCAATTGCTTTCAATTGTTTTTTTTCAACACAAACAAAAAAAATTATAAATTTTTTACACCAGGTAAATATTTACAATTAACATTCGCGTTCTATGTGATTTCAATATTACCTTAACTTCTGTTAAGCAAGTTTTCCCTGAGAACAAATCAGAAATTTCAGTTTACACATAAAAATACATATTACCCTTTTAAAATATTAAATCTATTACCTTTAATTTTTTTTCTCTCTTTTCCTTACTCAAGGTAAACGTCTTTAACAATTTTTACACAATAGTTTATATCAGGTGTACCAACTTTAAAATTGAAACAAAATAAATTATCTTTCATGTTACCCAATTCAAAATAATTTTAAGAATGTATCTTACAAATTTCATTGCATCGACATTCTGCACGATGGTCAATTCTTCTCTATCGCTGACACTGTGATCATTTTTTTTCACCAACAGCACGAAAAATAAAAAAAAAATGATCGTAGAGTTACACAAACACTACTTCGGCGAACACTTACGGAAATCCGTTTAGCACTACACTTCTCTGATTCCCTGAAGAAGTTCGTGTCCTCGTCGCTAAAACGCACTTTCCCATGCCATTCTGATAATATCGTGGAGAAATACCTATTAAGTGTATTTGTTTATTACCAGGAATAAAAAAAAATCTGCAGCATGCAGACAAACGTGTTCTTCCTTGTCTGCGTAGACGAGAAAAAAAAATATTACTATCTTACCTCTATGTATTGTCAACAAGAGACATTAAGGAAAAAAGAAATAAACGTTTCAGAATATACAAGATAGAAAATTTCTATGGAAGTAGTCACTAGTACGTATACTCTAAATAAAAGCTTTTACAGAGTTAGGAGATATTAGAGTGCAGAATTCAAATAAATGGTTCATCATTCACTGGCTAAAATATTTTATCAGGGCCCTTTGTATTTATTCTCATTCACATGGTTATATTACGTCGATAATCCACAGAGAAATACCCAACAGCCGTATCGTGATTTTTTATTTCAACACCGTAGATCAAAATAACATTTCTTGTCTATGTGACAGGCAAAGTTTTTCTTTGACAACACAGGAGCATACAGACATCTATGTGTTTGTTGGCTATGTAGATATCAGTTTATGTTTGTTCACATATAGTACTAAACATACCGATTGCCTTTTTAGCATATCAAACATTTAAGCAAAATTTTGTGTCAATAAATTCATGTCGTTTTCAACGACTTACGACTACCAAAAAGCCTAAGTGACAAATCACACTTAATAGGCTCCACGCCGGTGCATAACATAACCTCTGGGATCTACTGTCTCCAGGGCAAGTCACCAAGTACGCCCACAACACAGGCAAAGTCGTAAACAAGTCAAATCGTACAAATCACACCTCAACATTTGCTTAACATACTGTAGGCCGTTTTAGTACGTATATCAATGTTAAATAATATACAATGTGAACACAAATTTATTCCTCTAGAGTAACATAGTTCCTCAACTGTGTAATGTTGTACTTGCCTTTAACTACGCCGGAAGCTGTATCTACTAGTTTGTATGAGTCCTTGTGAATTATATTGCTCACATGATACGGTCCCCAATATTAAACTGATGTATTCTTGACTTCTTACAGTAGCGTGAACATCTATCAGCTGATGACACCAATATGCTGTGTAGTAGTTTCATGATTTCTTCCTCTATCTTGTCTTCTAGTTTCTCGTTGTTATTCTCGTAATCCATTCTGCATAGCGGGATAGTCGTCACGTCGAAGATTCTCCGATCTCGTCTTTGTTAACACTTCCCTCCAGGCTCTTCGAACGGAGGTGCGCTCGGATTTAAAGGCTTGTTTCGGTCAAAGTAACCTTCGGCTTTGGTTCTTTGAAGTGACCTTGAGCGGTGTTTCGACCCCCTCCTGCCAGAACTTTTGGAATCGGATCGTTTGTGTTTCTCTTCTCTCGAACTCTCACGTTCCCTCGAACTAGATCTCAACGAATTCCTACGCTGGTTTCGTCTGTGGTCTTGGGTTTGTCCCTCCTTCCTATATTTGTGTGAAAACCACTGTCTTTTCCGTTTCGGAAAATATCTTCTATCTCTAGCATTTGATTCGTCGTCGGTCTTGTCCCCTCTCTTGAATCGCAAAGTGCTGACGTGACGTTCTGGATTAAATTCTGTCTTTTGTTGGAATATGTATCCGTCCTGGTTTCCGGTATGTTTATCCCGACGATGTTCCCAATTCGAGGAACGCATTTGTCGTTGCAACTTGTCTACTATCATAAGTTGTTCACGATATTCGGATAGTGACAATCCGTATTTTCCTACTAGAGATAACTGATATTGCATCGGCATCTGATTTGTCAGCATCGAAATCAGTTCTGTTTCCGTCATTTCTGGGCTTAA
>PNEQ01085552.1:72331-87770 GCA_003012365.1 Medauroidea extradentata | reverse complement strand
AATGTTTCCTCTAGGGTCGTATTTTTCAGCATGTAACCGAGCTCGAACTAACCCTTGTGTCCGTGGACTCCAAAAGTGTTTCTGGAACATATCTTTGAAATCAGAATATGTCTTCGTGTTCAGTTTTTCCACGTCCCACCAGAAACTAGCAGCCCCCTTCAAAGCAAGACTAAGATATTTAACACTTTCATGCTCTGAGAGGTTAAACATATCCGCATACTCTTCGAATCACTTTAAAAATGTTCAAGGGTTTTCATGTTCAAGGTTTGAAAACCTAGGTATGGTTCTGCCTAGTTGCTGTACTGGATGGTGAAATAATGCAGCTATGTTTGTGACGGGCGGTACGTCTGAATTCCCGTTTGGCTTTGGCGAAGAAAATGCAGTGTAATTCTGAGCAGGTTCTGTTGTTGTGTTTTCCGCTAATTTCTCTGTTCACTCGACAAATTCTAGGTTGTCGACGCTGGTGGCTAACGAGGATATTTTAATTTGCTCAAACTTTCTCGCAATATCCCGTTAGATTTAATTTGTCAACTGCTCCATATCTAGTTGTGTATCCCTGCGAATTTCCCGCATGTTATTGTGCGTTGTCGTCAGTTTGTTCTCTAGTTGTGTTGACAACTCTGACACCTGATTTTCTACAGCAGTGAATTTCTCTATGGTTTCTTGTACCTGTATTTCTATGCTAGATACACGTTCATTTGTTTCTTGTGCTGTTTCTTTTACCTTTATAGCGCAAGAGTTTACTGTATTTAACGCCTTATCCAACTGACTATCTAAATCATCACGCCAGTTAATCATTGTGTTTATTATTTCCGTACGTAGTTCTTCGCGGACGGATTTGATTTCATCTTTCAGTGTCGACTCTAAACTAACTGATTGTTCAATTAGCTTGTTTTCGAGACTAGACAGACTAGACTGACTTTCTACTAATTTATGTTCAAGACTTGCCTGATTTTCAACTAGTTTATTGTCAAGGCTGGCTTGACTTTCTACCAACTTAGCCTGATTTTCGACTAATTTATTTTCAAGACTGGCTTGACTTTCTACCAACTTAGCCTGATTTTCTACTAATTTATTTTACAGATCTTGCAACATGCTAAAAATAGTTTTCATGTCTACTATTTTGCCATTTGTGTTTGCTACTACCTTATCTGTATCTGAAAGAGTGGAATCACTCCCGACTGTGTACTTGGCAATAACCTCCTCAACAGTTTGATCGATAGAGTCTAGTTGTTCTCTGTGTGTAGCCATGTTTGAGAATATTTTCTATATATATATTATTTTTATCGTACCTTTTGTAGAAGTTCCTTAGACTAACCTTCAACTATTTGTTTAAGGGATACTTACTTCAATGATGCAGCAGTCAACTTGACTTATTCTAAGCGTTTCTTTATGACCAAAATCTTATTGATAGTAGTGCTGATCCTTATTTCTATAGAAATTTCAGGCCCGTAGTTGTGGCGCCAGTTATTTTATGTAACATAACCTTGCTATCTCCACTGTTACTCTTTGTAATATCTCCAAATAAAACTTTAACTTGGGCACATATAGCTTACCATTTATTTTACTAGTGTATGAGCCCTGGGATGTACGACTTGGTAAAATAAAATTAATTGAAACAATTATGATAAACTGAGAGAAAACAAGTGGTGTAAAAAGAACCTAATTTATTACATATAACCTTAAAAGAATATTGGCAGAGCTCATAAAGAAACATAAATTGGATCATCAATAAGATTCCGTAATGTATTATTGTAAAAAAAAATAATCAGTGACGTTGCAATTATGAGAGACTATAACTTAAGATATGGAAACAAAATTTTAGTACTAATTAAATATTTGCTTTCCTAGACTCTTACTAGATTGTGAATTTGTATTAGAATAAAATTGAAAATGAAATGTCGGATGTTAGTTCAGTGTGACGAGTCAAAGAAAAATATAAATTTATCATTTCCTCCACAATATTAGCTAAATGGGAGGGTAACGTTTCCTTCAAACTTCTTTACATTGTGGCAATATAATTTAGAGTAATTCTTCTGTTCGTTTTTAAGAAATACTGCAAAAATTGTGAGGATTCAGCTTGAGACATCTTATCCAGAGTATTCGTGGGGTTAAAATTTTGCACTACTTTAAGAAAAGTAATATCCTCAAAACTTAAATTTAAGCAGAGTTGTCCACAATTTCTGAAACTATTTCACGGTTTTGAATTTTTTTCTTGTCGTTACGGGAGGGCTGGGACTGCTTACCGTTGAAGTCTCCACCATGAAGAAAGAAATTTCGAAAACTCTCCTGAGTTTCGAAATTATAGAAGAATATTGGTATCAAGGGAAACGCAGTACTCCACGTCGTACAATTCTTCTCCCAGTTGGCCAGTAAGATGTAATGCCAGGCTAGGGTTCGCCCAACATATTTCCTGGAAGACGGAAACGAGAAGGCCTGGATATCTTCTACTCTTCATTCGTAGAGAAAATTTCCCTGCTGCTTTCCAACAGGAACAAATGCAGCACCAGGTCTCGTAGATTCTCTTCAAAAGGAATTATAAAGCAAAAAAAATCGTCTCGAGGCATAATCTAACTCGAGAAAGTCTTAGTAGCCGGACCTCTGCGTAGATTTTCCTTCCATGTTCTTCCCTTCGACGTTCTATATTAAAAAAATTTTCTTTCTTGTTGATTCCAAAGTGAAGGCAGAAATTCTGCTTCAAGAAACGCAGTGAACATGGAAGTTATACTTTCTACTAGCAAAAATCGATAAATGTGTGGTCTGCAAATGATCAGATTTTTAAATTAAATTACGTTTTTTTCCTAGTAAGAGCCTTTACAAAATGGTATGATTATTAAAACATTTCCTGAAAATATACCCTACATTTAACAAACACAAAAATTTAAATTAACACTAGTCACAAATAAATATTACTACCATAGCACAATTACTTATTTAAATATTTACATTACATGAATGTCAAAGGCCTAATAAAATTCTAAGCAATAGCTGTGCATAGACATTATGTGTATGTTACAATATTTTCATAATTTAAGTAATTTTTCCTTAAGAGTAGCTAGTTTTATTATATTTGTTATACATGATATTGATTTCCTACAAACATATATTTATTGCCAACATCTTACTTTCTATATTTCCATTCAGGCATTAAATATATTGCTTTATTGTCGATAGTTAGATCAATTTTTAGCTATGCGGAAGTTCAAATTCTATCATAATTTGTACTATAAATAGCCTCCGAGAAAGTTCAATTTTTAACACTGGTAATTATAAATGAAGATATATTTAGAAATTTACATAAATTGAATTTTACTACAATATGTGATTCTTTTGTATGCATTGTGATGTTTTGCTGATATAACTTTATAAGTATCCCATCGACTGTTTCCTTCCTCATCTATCATTACCACTTAACATCTCCAGTATTATTTTTCCAATAGCGAATTAATATTGTGTTGGCTATTGGTAAGATACAACACTGAGTCCTACTTTTTAAATCCTTATTATTACCCGAGAACCATTTAAGGCATTATCAATAGGATGTTTATTTAGGTACGGGAATATGCATTCACACATGATCTTTCATGAGTATGGGGACAAACTCCATATGCGTGTTCCTCGCAAATACTTAAGACGAAAATATGTTTTGTTCACTTTTCACTTAAGCGTTATATGAAGGAAGTAATGAGCATCTAAGTATGAGTTTTTAAAAACGTATTTTCCCGAAGAATGGCGGGAAACCAATTAACATTAAAAAATATTACAGCATTATTTAATGCAGTTGGAATCTTCGAATGAACGTCAAACGCAGCTTGTTACCTTCCACCCTTAGGAAAATATCAGGGGTTGCTACCCTCTATATGCATACAACTTTATAATCGCCAGGTTTTTCATGTATTTGAAGATGGCTAGTTGAGCAATGTTACCTTTCTAGTAAACAATATGCTCTTGATGCAACTGTTCAGGACCCGTTGTTCTCTTTGAAACCGTAAATGAAGCTGCAGGGATAGAGTCCCAGAAAAATATTAATTATAGTATCTTGAGTTAGAAAAACATAGTTAAAGTTGAACGTCTACCATCGAGAATGCAGTGTGCACAACAAAACTCACATGTATGCAGTATTGCGTATCATCTTTGCTGTATAACTAAAGTGGACAATATAGACCTAAACCATTGCTAAACTACGAAGTACATACATACAATATCTTGGGTTTGGATGCTAACCCACCACATGAATAGAGATGGATCGAAACCCCATTAAAATTGTGAAAATAAAATAACCAAAATGTTCGTTTCTATTCTAAAAATTGTAATATGCTTTACAAGTTGAACAAATACCATCATGTGTTTTCACCGTACATGGTACAGTTTTAGAGAAATTAAAACGATTTTTTTAAGATTTCCGATACCGTAGATAGCGAAAATATCGTAATTGAAAAAATATGGTGAAAACATAAGGCATTTTTCGTTTACCATGCGCGACAGATTACAGATACGCTAAGAAAAAAAGTTAAAAAAAAAACGTATTTGGGATTTTTTGTTTCAAATTCACAAATTAAGTGTTGGCGTCGATTTTTATTTACGGATTTCGTTTGTATAGTGTACGCAGGTGTGCGGACTGTGTGATGTTTAACGCTAAAAAAATACATGATTTTCGACAGTTAAGGGTTGCGAAATATACCAGAGTCCATCAGCCTTTATGTAACAATCAATTAGAACACATAAATTATAGCATCAAAGACACATTTCATACGCGCCCTGCCTAATGGGAGTAGATAGACAGTGTAATTAAATATCCTGAGAAACTACAGGTGACGATCAAGTAATATTTTCCTACGAATTGAAATATATCAGAAGAGGCATACATCCATCAACTAGAGGGAATTCTTCGCCAAGGCATTCTTGAGGAGAATCCCATTGGAATTTCTGACAAGTTGCACATTTCTACACATAATCTAGAATATCCTTAGTCAGTCCTGGACAGTAAACATGATGTCTTGCTATATTTAGTGAGCATCATGCAGATGTGAAACCACAAGTGCCATCATAGCTGTTTGAATCAGTGATTGTGTCACTTTGTTAATGACATCATTCTACATAGCTAGCTAGATTTTCGTGTAGGTTTTCACGTTATTCAGGTCAACCATTATAAATGGTGCGATGGAAATCAGACAGATCTTCAGTATCGGTGATCCCTTCTTTCAATTCCCTGACATGAAATGTGCTTCGTATTTGGACGTTTCTTCAGGCTCTGAAGCATTGTTACATTCGCAGCTCAAAGTACATGCAATGTATAATTGTGACACAATCTTGTTGGTCACAGCGGGATTTTATGGCGAAATTTCAATTAAAATCCTCTGCTGCCTGGCAGATGCAGCAAAATTTTTTGAATTGCCCATTTTAGCTTAAGTTGTGTTTTAATAAGAGATTTAGATGCATAGGGAGCCGGTTGGTTTTTTGTATGAGGACAAATCCTATTGTGTGACTGCTTTTGTCTATGCCAGTGTTAGTATGTTTATATGGTCGTAGAACCGTAATAATGGAGGTGATTTCAGACTTTTCTTTAGCTTGTTGAATGCACACTCGTCTTCATGACTCTAGTAAAGCTACTTTTTTTGTAACAATATCTGGAGTGGATCTGACGGTTCTGACACGTTTGGATTGACCTGAAGTCCATGAAATATTTGCTGGTATTGTGTTTCTGTAGGTCTTTTTAATCTTTTCAACAGCATTTACCTTAGCTGGATCAGGTGATAT
This sequence comes from Medauroidea extradentata, assembly GCA_003012365.1. Taxonomy (NCBI): domain Eukaryota; kingdom Metazoa; phylum Arthropoda; class Insecta; order Phasmatodea; family Phasmatidae; genus Medauroidea; species Medauroidea extradentata. The sequence continues at coordinate 82,013 of PNEQ01085552.1, read as the reverse complement.
TCCTTTACTAGATATAGTATGTACAAGAATTTTAATGCATTTTTTTGCTAAACGTGTACTTACTCGAATTAAGTTTTAATCCTGCTTGTTTTAGTTTGCTAATTACTGTTTCTGTCATAGCGCATTGTTCCTCTTCATTTGAGGCATGAATTAATATATACTAAAGTAGGACACTTTGTACTATTCACATACTTTAAGATTTTGCTCATAATTTGCTAAATTACTTCTGGGGTTGAGGCTTCTCCAAATTACATTAGCTTACATGCGTATCTTCCCCATGGAGTAGAAAATGTGAGATATTTTGAAATTCTTTCAGTTTCTGTTAGTGGTCAAAATTGTTTTGCAAAGTCCAGCTATGTGAAGTATCTTGATCCTCTGAGGTGTGTCTGTAGAGGGAAACGTACCTCAAAATATTTATTTATATATGATGGGACCATGCATATACAAACTTTTAAATTTTTTTCCATACCACGATCACTTGTGAAACTGATAAGGTATTTTTAATAATTGGTTAAATAATTTAGTTTTTCACCATCATGTCCATTTATTCCTTCGCTTTACATCTTTGTTAGATCAACCAAATCTACGTCACACAAAAATCATTTCAGGCACCTGACAGCATCAAATTAGGCATCGTTTATATAGGGACGTCTCACTTTCCCACGATGCCTACTTGCCTGCCGCCTTTATCCCTCATAAACCCTTTTTAATGTCAAAGTTAATCAACAGTCTTCTTTCAATAAACAAATATAGTTTTTTTATATGTTATCATGCAGTGCTAAGCAGTGAAATATACATTTTCATATCCATTATCAGCAATGCATTGGTTTCCTTGAGGAGTTATCTAATGTTATTTCATATCCCGGAAGATTTTAACAGGCTATGCAATAGTTGGCCCAAAAATTTACAAACATGTAACTGAAATAAGTTACGTGTTTCATTTGAAATATATTATTAGATGAATATAAATATGTTACTTATTTACTGTTATTGCAGTGTTATTCTTAATGTAAACATAATTGCATCCCAATAATGCGAAAAATACTTAAATAAATGCGACTGTCTTTCTTTAATGGAACATCAAGTAATTATGATGGTTTATTTAATAAAACAAATGTTACCGAATACATCATATAATTGCTCAATGACACACTCAAATGCCTTTTAAAAATTAAATGCAATTACTGTACTTTTTTTTTCAAAATCATAATTTGAAAGTGTGACTTTGACCATGTTGATTTTTGTCGGTTTTGTTTTTCGTTTGCTATCACACACACACACATACATACATACATACATACATACATACATACATACATACATACATACATGTATATATAAGCATACTTGATTAAGTGAGAGTTGATTTTTCTTCCTTTTTTCAGGTGAAGATATAAAAGAAGTTAACATACTCATGTTATTCGCTCAAATATAACACTCGTGGTTCTTAAATGAATAACCTAATTGTGAGTAACAAACAACAAAAATTAATTATTTGTCTTAGTATGACTTTTTCTATTCATACAAATGTAAATCATTATAAAATATTATCAGAAAATTCGACGACCACTTATGTATATTGTCACTGTATTATCAAGAGTGCATTGCCAACTGTATCGTGTAGCCACATCATTGTCGTCTGTACGAATTCAAAGAAAGCCTTTAGCAGAAATTTGTTTAATTGGCGGATGTCTTCACACATAACTAAGCTTTGTACGCTTTATATAATGCGTTTTAAGAACAAAACAAATAACATCCAAACAATAGGTTTGCTATCGCCGTGACGAATGACTAAATCCAACCGTCGCACCGAATTTCGTAAAGATTCTTCTATCTTGAACCTTGTGATTTCAGCATACAAGATGTAAAATATATTTAATTTTCTTGGCGCCTGTTTTTGTTTCCTTTTTAGCCTACTTTCCTCAAGGAAAGATAGGCTAATGAGATCGTGCGTCTGTCTGTCTGTATGTCTGTAAGGATGTATATCTGTATATCCCCCCCTAATAACTTTTTATAAAGTTCACGGTAAATAATGAAATTATTACACAATATTATGCCATGACTGATGAATACGACGCTGTTTTTTTATCGGTATACTCGCTATATTAATTTGTGTCTAATAATGATAACTTTTCAGTTCACCAAAGGTGAAATATGCGCAGATATATCTCGAGTTTTTTTTTGTCTCGCGTTGTTTTCACAGCAAATCATATATATAATATGATATATATATATATATATATATATATATATATATATATATATATATATATATATATACATATATATATCATTTTGTGTTGCCGTAATTTCACGAGAATAATTTTATATTTAAAGCACATATTTATTTATTTTCAGTTTTTCATTTTTTAATCGTTTTCCAAATTGGCTTGATTTAATTTTCAATTTTACAATTTTTTTTTAAATTCGTCTTCCAAATTGCTTATAAGTGCTATCTCAAGTTACAAAAAATACGAAGATTTTAAACAAAATTTAATTACATGAAATCACAAAAACTTTTTATGGCGATTGTTGGTTAAAATGTACTGGTTTAGTAATTTTATCATGGCGGAAATACGTAGTCTCCAATTTGGGTTCATAATTTGTTGTGAATTGTCAACGTTCGTACCAGTGGAATATCACAGAAATTCCTGCATTCATGTATCGTAATTACAAAACGGAGGAATACTTTTTCCCCAATGTTATTTATCGTAAGTAAAATGTATGCATCAAATACGTCTGTACATGCTGGTAGCGAATTCCTTGAAAAAAAAAACATTTCAAAGTAAGTAAACTATAATTTTCTTTACTCATGACTACTTTCCACCACTGTAGAAACGTTTTTATTAATCAACTTAAAGTAAAACCAATAGTTTTGCACGATGAGTAGTGGTTCTTTATATTTACACTTCACGTTGTGTACCGGCCAAACTATTGCTTATGTATAGTTTACTGTTGATATATGTCTTTTAGGGACGTTCGTAGTTGTCCTAGGTTAGGTTTAGATTAAGTTTAGGGTAGATTAGGTTAGGTAACCTAACCTTTTCAAACCTATTTTAACCTAACGGAACCTAACTTTATTTAACCTAAGAACTTAATCTAACCTCACAATTATTTTTTACATAGGACTACTACTGAAGTCTCTAGAAATATTTTTAATAAGGAGTCCTTCGTAAAAAAAATTTTGCTAGGCCAAGTTAGTTTTCAAGTGAAATACATTAAAGATGATTTATTTCCAAGTGGTGTCATGAAATAAAATGGAGCGGATGGGTTTTATTTTTCGGTATCGAATGGTAAAATTAAATTAGTCTGCTCTTTTTTAACTTTACAATACCAGCTGGAAATATAAAATTTTTTCTAACTGTGCACTCCTGAAAACCCAGACATTCGCTCTGATTCGATGTGCAATGAAGTCCTTTAGCTTCTGTTTGGCTAGAGGTGAAATATTATAACTTGAATGTTATGAAGGTCAATGTTATTAATTTGCCAATGGAAAGTTTGTGCTGCTGGTGGCAGTAGGAAGTCAAAATTTTGCCAGTACTCGTGAAGAAAACTTTGTCCTTTGAACAGTTTTTGTCGTTCCTCCGTAGACACATGCTTAATTCTGATGCATACCCACAAACAGAACGAACCAGTGTGTGTGAATGTACTTAAAATAAAACATAAGATGTGCTGCTCTACAGCCCTTTCATTCCTAAGTAGCGGCACTGACTTGTGGACTGACGAAACAAGTAAGGTAATAACTTAGGTCATTGCCAGCTCGAACACATATTTAAGCAAGTGTATAATATGTTCAAGGGGCATTGTTTCCTGAAAACAAATTAAGTGCTGATTTGTGACCTAATTCTTGGTGTTTCACGGTCCAGGACCCCGATTAAATATCACCACATGCTATTTGCACTGATGCAGCGCAGCGCAAGTGCAGATCTAGTAAAATGGGGCTTCTATTGCATGTGTGGGTATTTAATTCCATACAGTGCAACCAGACGCAACACACATGCAAAAATTTCGCGTTGCACCCAAGAAAGGTGATATTAATATGGCCTCCAGCTAACTTTGCATGTTAGTACCTAGCCTACTGTTGGTTTTGTGTATGACTAAGTTAATGTTTGAATTCAGCCAAGAGTGATGCTAGTGTTGTCTGCACTCAGTGCTACCTGTGCACACACAATTCGCTTAGTGTATCAGTGATAGCAACAATGCCCAGTTGTGTTCTTATGTAAGAGAGTCTTTATTGAAGTTTTAACTGATTAGCATATCTCCGTTTGTTTAATTCACCTACCATAATATTTTCTGTATTGTGCCTTCACCCACACTGTTTCTCGTTAAAATGTTATAACGTAACTTCCTTGAACAGTCATAAACTTAAAACTTAGCCGTCACCATAGGCACTGTAGTTTAGTAGTGCACTGTATTATTTAACATTCTTTAGAACGTGTTATTAATGGACGACTTGAAAAGAGGCGGAGCTGTATTCTGGTGTGGAATACAATTCCTACCTCCATGGATACCGCAACCGAACATAACCTTAATTTTGGTGTTTGGCTTCACATTTCCCGGATGAGAAGTATGTCAAGAAAACTGATTATTTGTTTGGAATTTGTCGTTTTTTCAGGTTAACATTGATCTTGTGTATTTGCGGATCTTATTCATGAAGTTGAAACTAATATTTTTTACTTTTGCGTGCATGTCTATGAGTGCACAAAATTTTTGTGTCTACCATCACCAACTAACAAATCACCATGTTTGTAAACAAGCTTTGTTTCCCACAATACTCTTCCCTTGCGGTGTGACGTCAGAGGGCGTGTACATAAAGTCGTCAATTTCTGCTTAACATATTATTGAAACTTTTTAAGCGGTTTTCACAACAGAGTAGTGTGTCGCTTAGCGACGAGTGTCAGCCAATCAGAACCTTGATGCTAGCGACGGGCGTCAAGAATATTGCGCGAACAGCAGACGTTGGATTTGACACTTACAGCTGGCGATGGATACAAATAAGAAGAAAAGTTGTTACGTTTTAACATAAATGCAACTATTTTTCAGGTCCAAACAAAATTAAAAGTACATTTTATTTGTGTACGTGATTGTAAATTATTGTGTAAGTTCGTTGAAAAGAAACTAAATTATTTGTCTTAATTAAATGTTTCGGTAGAAAATTTAACCTAATAATTTTCGTCCACTAGAGTTCCAAATGAAAAAAGGCTATAAAACACTCACTATATATGCCACTATCACGAAGTGAAGTACTTTTACTTGCAAACACCGTAAAATTCGCCCTGAATACGTACGTCTACCGCCACGAAAACAAGTGTTAGAAGCATGACTGTTTTTCTACTACTGAATTTGCTGGCTAAAGAACAGTTGCGCAACTTATTAGCGCTAGTTTCACTAGATAACGCTAGTACCCCATAAACATTCATCATGGCGATCCGGTAAAACACGGGAGTCGGACCTAGAATTTCTACAAAAAACTGCTAAATTTCAAAGTAAGAAAACTAAAATTTTCTTTACGTACGACTACTTTTCATCACTGTAGAAACATTTTTTATTATTAAACTTTACCTGTAGAACCAATAGTTTAGCCGCTACATGATGAGTAGTGATTCTTGATATTCACCCAATCAACATGGATTGTTATAATGCACTCTAAATTGTATTAGAAATATCCATTCATAAATACCATTAAAATACTATGAAGTAATTGGTATTATGTGAATTGTTTAATTTTACAATTGCCATCCTATGTATATCTAATTACATGTTACCAAGAAACCTCAATTATTTTGTATTTCACACATTATGAAAGTACGTTATTATTATTATTATTATTATTATTATTATTGCTGTTAGTGCATCGTCGGACATAGTAATGCAACTGAATGGAAATTGATATTTTGAATAACGTGTCATGTGTTTGCCTGTGTCGAATTAGTGTTTCGAATTCTAATACAACATCCTCACTATACGTTTTCTTAATTGCAACAATGTGTCTCGAAGAAATTAAGTCATGCACAGAAACCCACAGGTTTTTATGTCTAAGACTACTATTGATTATTGCAACTATTAAACCTCCATATATTTAGTGAATATATATTGTAAATAACATTTATCAGCTTGAACATTGTACGTGCCTATGTAGTTAAACCACATGGCAATATTCACTTGCAGCAGAAACACGCAAGCTGGCTTAAAATAGAAATGTAGAAGTTAAGAAGGGCTTTCCAAGAATGCTCACTTTATCATATACTGCCTAAACAATACAGGATCGTTCAAATCTTATGTTGCGACAATACTATACAGGCCTGCTAGTACATAGCCTTTGGGGCACATTCATGAATCCACAACTGCATAAGCTGTCTTCAGTTGCCGTTACGAAATCTTGAGCAATCTGAACGTGAGCAGAAGCAGCAAATATGCAAAAATAAAGTTCATACAGCTGTGGACAAACAATAATTTCTAGATGCCAAACGTTATTAGACGTGTTAATTAATGTAAAACACATGTTGACATATAGTTTTTCAACATTGTTTGTGTAAAATGGGCTGTTCCTCGTGAGTTAGTGCAAAAATACTACTAACCAAGTCGTATATTCCACTGCAACGTACGCACAAGTGTAAATTTGTCGTTACACCCATGGTTATGTAAGACACTGACTGCATCTCTCAATGGTGACATAGACACCATTATAATATCACATATGACCATTGGTTCCAACAAACTCATAGTATCATCGCTTGAGGGGTACGGATAGGTATGATGTAAAATGAACGACTAGAATACTCAACGTAATCTATATAATCTGTGAGACATACTTACAATTTGATGGGACTTTTTTTGTCGAGTATTCGTATTATTAATGGACGTCTATTTTACAGCACTAGGTGGTACAATAATTTGGTTTCGATTACAAAATAGCTTATATTTAAAAAAAAATTAATTTTTGTAATATCCAGGTATCTAATAACAGAATTTCAAAAATAGCCTCGTTTTGGTTTTTAAATCGTTTTACTATCTGAAAACCTCTCATGCAGGTGTTTATGGATGTTAAAATTAGTTTCAATCAAAATGTGAGAATTTTTTAAATTCAGTTCTTATTGAGACCTGGATATTATCATATTAAAAACTGTAAAATTTTGTTTTCTATTTTTATGAATTTTGTGGCTCCAAGCTCTTGTTTTTCTAAGAATGGTTTTAAATTTTGTGCTTCAAACTTCCACCAAATGCTGTATACATAAATATCCAGTTATAAAATATCTACCCAAAAAATAATTCCATCGAATTATGATAAGTAATTAAGATTTTATCAACCGTTGAGTATTCAAGTAATTCACTTGTCATCTTGCCTTTCCGTACACCATAACCATGGTGATGTTTTATTGCTCGACTGTAATCAACAAACATTAAAAATTATATTGCTTTATATAAGGAAACAAGACAAAGAAGCTGTTAGCAACTTTTTCAGTGTTTTACAACAAATCATATGTTCATAGGCTTGCCAAAGTTTATAGCAAAACTGCTGTGTCAGTGATAGTACAGTATATTGTAACAATAATTTATCGGATCAGTTTTACTATAGTAAAATATATTGTAGTGAACTGAAATGTTTTCATCGCCCAAAAAGTTTTTTTTTTTTTTTTTTTTGCCTGTACAATAATACTCTTATTAAAGGGACACTTTAGATGTAACAGTCTAACCGTCGCATGATATCTTATTCAAATTAACATATCTTTTAGTTGCTAAGAATACATTTCATTTTTGTAAGAGTAAACATTTTTGGAAAACTTACTCAATTCCTTAGAGTAGACATTACTCTAAAACTCGTTTAGAAACCTTTTGAGAGAACAGTTTAGCACTGCCTGGAATCTCTAAATATTAAGCTCGATCCCATCGCTGGATACATTCAGATCCACCCTACTCAAAAGCATGATAGATAGCCGCCAGCTGATGAAAAATAAAGAAATTTTCATTAAAAGTAAACAAACACAGCCTCCTTCATGTATTCACATAAGCAAATTAAAGTAAGGCACTTGAACACATGTTAAAGCAGACAAATTCGTAATGCAGTATTTTTGTTTGACAATAAGTTTGGAGAAGTTCATCAAGTAAAAATGTTACCAGATAAACGTAATTCAGATCAGGAATATGTAATGATTCTTTGATAGGCCTTCGGAACATATACATTTTTAACGTTTAAATTTTGCTTATAGCAAACTCTTAATGCAAAAAGTGGCAGTTATGTATCAGAATACTTTCACTTTGCAAGTTCTTATTCCTATAGAAATTTTTGCTGGTTAACTCTTAACATCTTTTTTACTAGTACACGTAACACAGTTTGTATATTTTACCAGTGTAAAAGGATATCCTGCACTGTCCTAACTTGTGTAACAATACAGGTCTGCCAGATCGGCAACTGATATATAAAGCTTGTTCAGACTTGCTGCATTTTAAGAGCCTGTGGTTTTTGGTGAAAATAATTTTGCTACAACTTGTTTCAATCCCTTATGTGCACAACTGCAACTCTGGTTCGTGGTTATTGGCAGAATATAATAGGGCAGAGGCGTGGCTCATTTGACTGCGACAACCAGAACAATGTTTACTACGACACTACACAATCGTAATTTGCGGGAGAACCCAGAGACGCCGAATATTAAATACTTCCAATCTCTGACTAGGAAGTAGAGAAACAGGTATACACGGTAGAGCCCACGATTTTTGGTGAAAAGAATTCTGCAACAATTTGTTTCAATACCTTGTGTGCACAAATGTAGCTCTGCTTCTTGAGTATTGGCAGAATGTAGACGTGGCTCATTTGGCTGTGCCAACAGGAACAAGGTTACTTCGACACCACACGTCTGTGATTTGCGGGTAAAACCCCGAGACGCTGAGAATTTACAACAGCCAATCGCTGACCACGAAGCAGAGCTGCATATGTGCACATGAGGCATTGAAACAAATTGTTGCAGAATTCTTTTCACCAAAATTCGTGGGCTCTACACATAAGACATTAAACAAATTGTTGCAGAATCATTTTCACCAATAATCACTGGCTCTACACATATTTTAAATAGGCAGCCAACGTACAATTCTTCCAGTTTCAGTTCGCTAACTGTTATAAACATCTAACATCTGAGTAAATTGGATCGTGTGACCGATACTACAGAGTAGATTATACCTATTTCATTTCCGTAAACATCTGTAATCAGTAACTTAAATGAAACTGTCAAATAATGTAATGTTATCTCGTTCAAAGGAATATTTAATAATTTATTTAGTTTTTCTTTGTATGATACCAGACATAATTAGGCCACAAATATCATGTGTGTGTGTTTTTACGTTTTCAAATATAAGAAGTCTAATAATTCAACAGTGTACCAGGAGATTATAAAATCTATTTTTTTGACGTGACAACGTCTTATAATTCGATAGAGCCGGCTGCACGCACGAAAAAACATGACTCATGCGGCGATACCTCGCTCTGAGGCTTTCCATGTAAGGCTTGAAGTGCAAGCGAGAGCGCGGAACGAGCGACAAAGAAGTACAATCGGCCTTTGCGTTCGGCAGCGTTCGACATCCGTCTCTCTCCTACTTGAGTGAGCGATGCGTCTGCGTGGAGTAAAAACTATTAAATTGTAAAAAAAAAATTGACATAATTGTATTTATGCGTACAAATAAATATAACTTG
>PNEQ01085552.1:34679-72231 GCA_003012365.1 Medauroidea extradentata | reverse complement strand
AAATTAAAGTTTTCTTTTGAAAAATGATACCATTCCATCAGTATTTTCTTAAGACGTTGTCACGTTCAACTATCGTCAGTAAACCGACTTTACAGACAACCAATTTTTTTTTTCATTATGCATTTACCTTAAAAACCTGTTATTTCATCAGTAATATAGTAATATCTGGTGGTTCTTTCGCAAGTGTTGTTACAAACTATTAGGCGGTCCCATAAATTAAATGAGCCAATATATTTTCATTGTAAAAGCGTGAGTGACTGGATTTAGTTCCTTGGACATACTCCAATACAAAATGTGTGACTGAGAAGAAAACTAAAGAAATAATAGCAAACCATAAATAATCAGAAGATACTTTAGTCAGCAAGATACATATACATCATGTCATTCCAAAATGGAATTGGGTCAAATAAAAAACGAACAAACAGATAATAAATAAAAATAATAACAAAAAAAAATCAAAAAACCAAGTAACATGCAACACCACGATGAGACGAAACATAAAACACAGTAGATATCAGACAGGAACAGAAAAATAACAAAACGACACAACGAAGAGACTAAATAAAACACAACAGATTTCGGACACAAACAGCAAAGAAAAACGTTTGCTGTACTCGTTGTCCTTAATTTATAACTGCCTACCTACACCTGCAATTTTTTCCACCATTTACGTTCCATTTCCTCGTGATTTAGCTCAATGCCTATGTGGGAGTTCTGGCAAGTTAAGATTTAGTGGTAATGGTACTGATGCCCTAAACTTGCGCTTAATCTTGAGGGATGAAATGACATGAAATAATTCTGCAGAGAAACTTCAGAGGGTAGAGTAATAAATGGCAGGGAATGTATGTCTTCCAAGGGAAGCAGTACTGGGCAATGACTATACACAACACTGGATGTCTGTTGAGATATTAGACTGCCAGGTGCATGGGCACCAAACAGCTAACAGCGTGTTAGAGGCAAGGAACGTATTCTTCAGAAATACTGCTTCAGTCACAGCAAATTAAGGGTATTCACATGGCATAAACACATAATTTTGTATTTGTGCGACGTAATGTTAGTTTTACAGACATTACTTTTGACTACACTTTCCACTTGTTTTTAAGTTCTCATAATCTTCCCATAGCAGCTTATTAGAGTTAATATTTGCAAGTTAACGGGAACATGCTAATAACGAAAACAAACTGACTTACGCAAATGAAATAATTTACACTGGAATTGAATAGTATGGGTCATGCTAAAATATTAAAAATTACTGCAATACAATTCCTTTGCAGTTTAAAAAATTCTAAAAATAAGGAAAATTTTTTTATTTATGGCCTTTTAAACAAAAATACAAAGGGACTTCGTTGTGTGTTTTTAAATATTTTAGCGTATGGCCCGTACTATCTAATTTCAGTGTAAATTATGTCGTTAGAATAAGTCAGTTGGTTTTTGTTGTTAGAATGTTCCCGTAACTAGAGAATATGACTTTGACATGCCACTATGGAAAGAATATAAGACAAAAAAGTTTCACAGGTGGAAAATGTGGTTAAAAGTAGCGTCTATTGAATGAACACTATGTCGTGCAAATTTAAATTCTGAATTTTTGCCACGTAAACGCCCTTAAAAGTATATTGTTTGTCTCTTAATAAAGTTAATACATGTACTTCTAGTGCATAGTCAGTTGTAATACTCCTTTAACATACACCATGTTTCACCACTGAGTGGACTTGAGAATCAATTTTCAGAGATTTCTACAAAATACACTTATACCCCCTTCAAACCACTTCATTCATACGTCACAAATTCCATCAGCCTCGAAGATATTGGTTGTGAGAATTGCACGTTGCATTGCCTTACACAAAATTCTAACCTAGAACCTCTGTAGCATAGACCTGAGCTACAGCTGTCTCACGTAACATTGCAATTGTTTATTAAAAATATGTAAAACTAACACAATATTCATTACCTAGGCATATAGCTGTTGCGCAACAATACATATAGGTAAAATTGCAAACTGCAAATACGTTTAAAATGTCACAATTACCATTCTTACTTTTCGGAGCGTCTGCCACGAATGTTTTACCTATAAAATAATTTATATTGTAATAATTGATTTATTTAATTCAGTGACTCAACTAACCTAACCTTCAATGTAAGCTATTTATATTAACATAATAATTGAAGCTTAAAGTTAACCCCAATTCAATATATCAACAGGTAAGATAAATATAATGGGAAATCAAAAACAAAAGTAATATCTTTTGACCACTTTAAGGGTTGAATATAAATAGACTTTTAATCATATGTTCAACATTTGAATAAAAATATAACTGTAGTGGAACAATCCGATTAAAAAAACGTTTTACCCCTTTTCATAACCTTAATTATCAAATTTCAAATTGTTCTAAAACCCACTTAACTTATGTATTTTTATAAGCTTGCAAGTAAATGAATAATTTCGACCATAACCAGACTGGTTCTAGTTATATAGCTTAGAGCCGGTTTCACCAACCAAGTTTAAGCGATTTAATCTTGATTAACCAGCGTTTGCTCGATTACACCTGTCTTGGGTTTCACCAAGCAGTTAAACACTTATTTTCTTGTCTTAAGCGAGATTCAATATTAACTACCCAATTTTGGCCAGGTAACTTAGCTAATCTCGCTTAAGTTAAAAATAAAATGCCACGACTACTGTATAATTTGGTGTTTGAAGACAATACAAACGATGAAGAATATTCCTATGTATCGGCCTCGCCGGATTCAAGAAAGAAATAATTATTTTGACAATAGGATGATATAGACTTCCGAATACATTTCAACTTGTCAAAACAATCGGTCCATTTACTATTATGATACATATGAAGTTATATTTCCCGTCTGATATTTTCAAGTTAACAAAAAATATACAGACGAGAAAAATAATTCAACTATTCTGTGTAGATAAACTTTACAAAAGTAAAATAATGTAAATTATATTTTCTGGACCATCTTCCCTTGGTCTTTCTTTCTGGCTTTGCTCCAAAGTCGCCCAGGGGTACCTAGCCCCTCTAGATAGTATGACGCATACACTCCCCCGTCCTGCTCATGAACGTTGTACCAAAGAACTCAGATAAAATAATATCTGCATAAATAATAAACAAACATGCATTCTGATATTCTACTATTAAAACAAGTGTTGGGTATTTCCGACACAATTAAGGCAATTCAGCTCACACAACCCATGTGCAGCCAAGTTTAGCTAATCTCTGGTAACTTAAACTCGCTGTGTTGTTGTTGGAACACACCTCTAACTTAAACTGAGGTTTAACTCGAGTTTTGTTAATCTGGCTTTGTAGCAAAGTTACACTTAGTTGGTGAAAGTGGCTCATGGTTCAAGGAATACATATTTCACTGTTTCACTTCCTTAAGAGTCACATTGTGGAAAACATTTCTTATTGCTTACCTACACCATAAGGGAAACCCACCCTCCAAATTTCACATTCTAGGTCCAGCGGGTTGGACTGTAACATGATGTGTCTGTCAGTTATCCAGTGAACTATTTATATACAGTGATATAGAATGAATTGTGTAACGTTTTTTGTCTTAGTTCTCTCTATGGTTGTTTGTCTATGTAATTGTTTAGGAGATAATAGCATTGTGACCATCTTGCAGATTTATTGAAGTTACGAAACCATTCAAAGTGAAGGAATTTTGGCCAGCACGTAATATATGTATCTAGGTCTTTAGCGCTGGTGAGGGGTGACAAAATGTATGGAGCAGCACAGTAATGAAGGGGCAGCAGAAATAGGAGATCTCTAAGAAAACCCCTGACCTGCGGCATCGTCCGGCACGACTCCCACTTTTGAAAGTCCGGGGAATCAAACCCGGATCGCGTTTGTCAAAGGTTAGTACTCTTTACTAATGTACTACGCCAACTATGGCCCCTGAGACATTTCATTGATATAAGGACGTATAATTTCTCAAAATAACAACTAAAAACTACACACTGCAGTTGGTTTCTTTGGTGAATAAAGTACATTAATTGCCAAAGAAGAAAATGCATATGAGTTGGGGAATGTTCTATCAATGATGTACAGCTACGAAGATAATTCATTTTATCGTTAACAAAGATACTAAAGATATATCTCAAACAGTTGAGGTGTGAATTCTGGTTCACTGTTTCAGTATGTAAATATATAATAACATAAACCAATGTTTGCCAAAACAATATCGTTAGTGCTTCAACAATATCACTCAATTTACTACATAATGTTTCTTCCCTGTTCTGAAGTATTTACACGGAAAACTGAAACTGAAATCTGCATAGCACAGTAGAAGTGAATCATATTTTTGGTATCAGTGATACAAAATAATTATATTACTGTTTTAGTGGGTTTACATTAACTATATACCATTTACAAAAACGAATTTCACTACTGCAGTACCGAAGATAAATCACATAAAGAAGTTGCATCACTTCTTAACACTGTTTCATCAAGCAGATTATGTGCTAAGAGTCTAATAAATAACTGCATATATTATATCCCATGATGTAACTGGCAATTACACAATATTTAAATTAAAATATAAAAAACTAACAACCTTTACACATGTTATCCACAATGTTAGCAATTTGTCGAGCATACTGTCTGCTTCCATTTGAAAATAGAAAACCAAGAGAGATACTAGCGGGAATTTGAATCGTCTGAATTATTTGTTGTCTCCAAAATATTGCTTCCGTGTACAGTATTATACGTTGTTGTAGTTGGTAAAATTTGGTTTGTCTCATTATCAGAGACATTTAAAATTCGCGTTATCATTTGGTAGCAGACTAAACTTCACTTTCCTACACATAACAGGGCATAATCTGCGATTCTATTGGCCACGAACTTTTATGTGTTGTCATTTACGTGTGTTACGTCTTGACAGAGATTGGCCTCTCTACCGTGTTAAGCATTCTCTGTGGCAAGTCACGACAATATCGGCCAGCGGGAGACGTCGAACAAGCCTATAGTCACTTGGAGTCTAGTCAGCTGTCAGAAAATAACTCGAATTTTGCATGTCTCTATATTATTCATTTTCATGCATAGCCTAGCAATTATGAAATAATGGAATAGTATGATACAGATTGCCATGACACCTCAAACACAAATGTAAAAAAAATATTTTAAAAAATTATAAAAAAATTAACTACCTTATCTTTTTGTACATTTTCATTTTATTACGTGTATGTTACACGGTGAATTATACTACAAATGGATCATGTAAACTCAGAACATGTAAACTCAGCGAGAACAACTGCACAGTAATAACAATGTCCCTGTCGATACAGAGCTACAAAACTAATACCCTACGTTAAACTTCCAATACACATTATTTTACTAAAAAATTACATATCTATTACAACATACAATCTACATATAATCACATATCCGTAAGTACGTACCTTTCATCATAGGCTTGCACACAGCAGATACAAGGGGTTACTGCACTCCCAAATGCATTACGATGCTATTTTACTGTGAGAGTTTTAATATCCCAGTTTGTGCAAAATTTATTTCAAATAACGATACATTTCTGAAGATTAAATGTTAAAACGTAACAAACATACTAAAGAATAATTCTACTCATTGCAGTGTTTACAAAAGCTTATTTAGTAAAGTGGATGATAAATTAATTGTTTCTCTAAGGTTTAATAGATATTCCTAATTTCTAGATCCCAAAATTTGCTTGTAATAGAGTTTATGGTTCATTACGATTTGTGTACTGTAGGTATTTCAAGAGCAGATGTAATTTCTTCATAAATACATGTGTAAACAAAAGCTTTGAAAGGTTGCCCTACGATTTTTGTTTAAATATGCTCAAAGGTTTACACTTTTAAGGCATAATTTATCCTCAAATTATTACAGTTTTTTACAATAGTATACTGTGTTTTTTTTAAAGAAAAAAAATAAGCCCTTAAATTCTATTATTATTGCATCTTACAAGCCACAAATTTACCTTGCGTTTTTCCCTTCGCGCATGTTTATATATAGGCTCTACTTTCCAAGGCATGCAACCCCTCCCCACCTCTCCTTCTCCACAATTAACTAAACCTGTGCACACCTACACATATACTCCTACAAACATCTATTAATACACACAGAAGCTTCTCAATTATAATTTGTTAAATGTTCAAGCATTTTCACGGAGTATTTATATTTTATTTTCAAAAAAGGAACTTAAGAACACGCAATCAGAATTTTTGTAAATTCTCTGGGTCATCCACCGGTGCACACCGGATGTTATAAATTACTATTTTACTCTCATCCGGTTCAGTTGGTGTATCCACGGTTTAGTGACCCTGAAATGTCACTGAATCTGGTGGATATTCTTCAAAACATCACTCAGTGAAGTGTACATCACAATCGCGTATAAAATGTTTGAAGTAACATGAATAATTGTGAAATGTGAGGTCAAATAAAGTAAATTTGCCAATTTTTTTTTGCATTGAAGATTGTATTTTAAAATATGTTCTTATACTAAAAAAAAGATTTAATTTATAGATTTCTATTATAAACTATATTTACTATTATAAATGCTAATAAACTGTTGAGTTTCGAGTATATCTTCGTATAAAGTTAAATAACGTAAGCAAACTCATCCTATTTCATTCGTTGCGAAAACATTTAAAAAAACTTTCGGCCCGACGTTTGGCAATGGCCTCAACTGGCGTGCATTTTTGCTTCAACAATTGGTGCACTCAACGTTGAATTTTCTATAATGTAGTATTGCTAACCAACCCCCTTGCTCAGCTGCAATAGCTACATTTTTATTGTTATGTGAATTTATGCAAGGGAGCGTAGCAAACCAATGGTTACATGTGAATAAGAGACAAATACTGGACGTGACCAACCTGTTGGTTTGATGTTTTGAAAGTTAAAGAATAATTTACAACAGTGTGATACTTACTAAGCTGAAACAACTTTTCATATTTCAATGCATTGATATTTTATACCTGTCTTGAACCCTACATAGGGCCACATGATCGCTTATTTACGAGTATTTTGTAGTTTATGTGTCTGTAAGCCAATGTGACATTGATCACCAGTGTTGACAGTACAACTGCAGTACAAGGAAATCGTAGTCCAGTATTTAATTTACACCTATTTTATTTTTAATTTATTTAACCATCTAATACTAATAAATTTGCTCCTAGGTAGAATTGTTTGTAAGAACCTACATTGTAAAATATTAGTTATTTCATGTTTGTATGTTAACTCGTATGTGTTATTTATTTAAAAAATGCTATAAACACAGCACAATGGTTCAGTTTCAATGCTGGGACATGTGGCCACAGAGTGGGGATTCATACATTGAAATTAAAAATGCAGGAACTGGTGAAGTACAAAAAAGGGCAGGTGGAGAATAAAGGTGTAGGATGGATAGAATGAAGGTAGTTGTAGGCCACCTGTAATAAAGGAAATGTGATGGAGTGCATAGAAAGACAAGCGGAAGGTCGATAGACAGGTCAGGATATACAGTTAAGAATGTAGGGGAGGTGACATTGTCACCTAACTAAGGAAAAGTGTAGAGGGAGAGGAAACATCAGTGACAAGATTTGAAGGGTGTGGAGGATAGTGAAGCTCTATGTTTGTGAGGAAGTGGAATGTTTTGCCGGACTTGGAAATTATATTGGGTAGGGGGAGGGCAGGTAGTTGCAGGAAGTCAAGTGTAGGCAGGGAGGTCTAGAGGGGCGGATAGGAGTGATCTTGCCACAAGGCAAAAGCACAATTGCGAGTAATATTATTATTATTGTTGTTATGTAAAGCAGGAGTAGCCAATCTTTGATAACACTTTTCGTGCTTAGTTGTTATATAATTTGCTGTTCATGGCAAGAAATACGGTTTTGCACTTTGACTTCAAACTATTTTAAGTGCATGAAATTTCAAGCAACTGTAAGGCAATTTCACTTTGAGATAGCCTTGTACAAAACACAACTGTAATATCACATATTTGCTTGCTTGCAAAATTTTTACTAGGCCTAAAATAGTAGACTCAAAATTGTGGGACTTATGTTATTTTGGCTCGGCTAGCAAATTATGGTGTACACATTTCCACTGATTTGCTGTGTTCATAACAATAAAACAGCTTTAATCACTACGCTAAAATATTTTTTTTTTATCATTTTTGTACTTTATTAGAAATCATAAACTTGACATTACGCAAGTAAACATTTCCTGCTGGGATTCGTTTTTTGCTGCATCGATGGCTAAATAATTTCATTGTATAGAAATCTTTAATTAATATAGTCCTACACGAATAAGCATTTAATCTCCAACAAATATTTGTAAAATACGTCTGTAATGTTCGTGTTTACATTCAAAATCAGCTGATACCACATGCACCGTAGATGTAAGCAGACATTCGAGAGTATACGCAAACGTGCGTGTTTTCGTAAAGTTTGAAATTGTAAAATAGTGCAGCCAAATGCGCTATTTTCCGTCGAAGAAAACGTAATCGTTTAAGGAAAGCGAAACGCTATCTAGGAGGCTAAAGGAAAGCAAGTTGCTCCGTAAATAAATTTACGTCTGTGGTACGTCATAAGCCCTTAGTACTAGCCTTCACGTGATTACTATGACAAAATATATTTTGATTGGTATAACAACCTCCGCCATCTTGGATTTTTATACTGTTATTTAATTAAGCTACTACATACAATATGCCGTTAACTGTATTCTTTATAAGATGTGTTAAATTCGGTGCCTTGAGTTAGGGAAGTATTTCCTTAAAATAATGTCTCATCACTTAGGCTAAATTATTGAAACATTTTTAAACATTATTTCGTATAATTAAATACATTTTGATAGTAACTTGGGAATCTTGTTTTAGTATTTGATTATGAATACTAGCAACTGTGACATCATGTCAGACTAATGTTAGTTCATCTCTCTGGTATCTTACTTGTATGAACTCTCAAAAATAACGAAACATAAGTACTGTAAAACAAGATGATTAGAAACACTGGGGTGAATAGAAACCAAATTAGAAATATGAACTACACCTCTTGCTTAAAAGTAATATCATTACAATAAAACTACTTTTTGTAAGTAAATAGTTTTAGCTTGCCTACTTAAAATTTAAAACAGTATCTATACCGAAAAATTACCTTTGAAATTGCTTTCTATTTACCCCAATGTTTCTTATCATCTTGTTTTACTGTATGGCCAGCAATTAGAATTATTGAGAGATAATCTGAGTTATTTGGTTAGTAGATGGCAGTGATGATAAGTAGCGAATATCCACGTTGGTATATTTTACATCATTCAGTTAAATTCATATAAAAATACCGCTGTTCAAAAAATTTCAAATTTATTCATTACCAGAGATGTTCATAACATAATCTAAGAAAGAAAATAATTTTACACAAAATTTAAATGTTGCATTATGTTTACTAATGTCTGAATTTTTCATCATATTGCTTTTGTTGGCATTCTTTTATGTGTGTTCTAAAACCCTAGGCTAACTCCTTCCTCTACAGCCCTTGAGAAAACATTTCTGTTATCAAAATATACACTACAGGAAAGTAGGCTGATTAGTTCTGTATAGATCTACTTCTTTTGTTGTTGTAAATATGGTCTACATTTATAAGTTAGTAAGTCTTATTTTATCACATATTTGTTGCTTAGGTCCCAATAAACTCTGCTAGGCTCTAAATTTATATTGTTAATGATATATTAAGCTTAAATATGTGTAAACTGGTACACTTTATCGCCCCAGGTAACAGTTTTACAACAGCGAATTTTTTTCACTCATAAAAAGCAGTTTGTAAATTTACTACGCATTGCAACTATATGTATAAGTATATAAAAGCAGATATGCAATTACCATTTTAAAACAAAAATTAATCAAATATTTTGGTAGGATTACCTGTACTGCCTATGTCTCTTGAAATAATTTTTTAAAATTATTTTACTTGTTCCATATGCATGAGTTGTGTCAGTTAATTTAAGAAAATCTTACACGTTATCTGCTAAATGGAATTAGGCGGCAATGTTACGTAAGTTATGCCTTTATACATTTGTGTGTAATCGTGTAAATGTACAAATTAATACAACCTTTATATTCAATTTTTGTAATTATGTTAAAATGTTCTTTACAGAAACAAATTATAGTGCAGACTCTAATATCAGTTTAGTGTTATTTTGTTTCTTTATACAGCTTAAATTTCTCCGCGATTGAGTCTACACTAACTGATTAAAAATTATTTTGTTCATTAACCTTAGTACGGATAAAATTTATACTGAATACAAGAGATTGAAATTTAAAATTGGTATTCATTGTGTATAGATAATGAGAAAAAAGTGTGTGTGTGTCTATGTATAAGAACTCTTTACATCAAATCTAACAAATTTTGACAGTTTTGCATGACGTTGGTAATTTCTCCTTATAATTTAAAATGAAATGCACCATTCAGTGCAAAACTGCATCTAGACCTATAAAACATTAAAAATTCATGAAGCTCATCTTTCAATTGAAATATATTTCACTTAATTGAGACGATACAACAGGTAACAAATTACAACGATAAGTATAGAGAGAATTAATTATATTACGGAAGCCAATTAGAGTTATTCTAATCCTCCTTCAGGAAAATTTTATTTAAAGCTGAATTTTCATTCAGATTAAAATGTTCTTCATAAAGTACATTTTTGTTCTTTCTCTATATTATTATTCCAAGATGAAATACAGTGACAGAACATAGCCTTGGCTACCTACAATATATTATGAAGTCAAATAATCTAAACTGTCAACATTTTGGTTAATATTATTTAGTCTCAAGTATCCACAGTTAGTTCACAGCCATTTAAGATCTGAAGAAACTTTCTGGAAAAAATTTTCAGCAGTTTAACGTACAATTATATCGGCTTTTCTGCATCGTAGCTCAGCATTATAAACGATCCCCATTCGTGCTCAGGAGTTCAGAATGTTCACAAAATAATAATAATAAAAAATATGTATTTACAGTGCGGTAGGACTTTTTTGTCTCCACAGCTTCAGGAATACTTCAGAAAATTTTGAAATAATTCCTTAAGTCGCTTAGTTTCATGGTGTGGCATTAAGTTAGTGATTAATGACTGTTGGATTCCACACTGTTAAGGCTGTCATTTCTCCAGAACCATTCCTTTCTTTGAACAGAGGATGCGCATCGTAAAATTTCGGTGATCTGATGTACCACAAATTTTAATTTGTGCCGAAACTTAAACATTTGAATTAAGGACGCGGATAACCTCAGTTTTCTACGTCTTTTTATATTTTTATATTTGAACCAAATATTTTTTTTTATTGAAGACATAATTTGTGATTAAATATTCCTCGTAAAAAATGTGTGTATCTACCATAGTTTTGCGTAATGAGCCGTAAACGTCAGTATTTGCTCTTTACGGTTTTATGTACGCCACTAAAACCAACTGACTTACCAAACCGAAAAAATTCATAGTGTATAACAATGTTGTAGGCTATGATTTTACATAGTTAAATAAAAAAAATATATTTTTGTATTTAGTAAAAATATTACAGAAATTTTAAGATTATACAATGGTAGCTTAGCAATTTAAAGTAATGAAGGATTGTTGTGGATCGCTCGATTGGCAGACTAATGGACGGACGAAAACGGACGGATGCGACGAGTGACTGTTACTCCAGATTTATAATTATGCACAGAGCAGTAACTTCTTGAACAAGAGTTGTTTGAGCGAGCGAGGTAACAAATCAGTAAAACGCTGGACTCGCAGTCTTGAGGACCCGGGTTTAATCCCTGGCTACGGCCATCTTAATTTCGGTTTTCCGTGGTTTTCTGAAATCACCCCAGGTGAAGGCTCACATGGTTCCTTAACATGGTCCATGGCCGACTTGTTTTCTAATTCCTGTTCTTGAGTGAAGTTGTGCGTTAAAATTTCCAATGAATTCACTGTCGATGAGACGCAAAGCTGAATACAAATAAATGTACACGTGATGATGTTTTTTACAGCCATCGTAATTAGACGTAAAGAATAGTACTATTCAAATGTTTGTCACGCGGGTGTCTTACTTCTCTGGCGGCAGCACAAGGTTAATTACAAGGTCACAGACAGTCTTCGTCGTGCGGTTAGGTGCTGGACCTACTACTTCGAGCTGTGCAAAAATAACGCGGCTTCAATTCACTCCTGTGATCGCGAGCCGTGAGATCTCACGTCCGTCTTCCTCGGCGACAACATCGCGAGTTCCCCAAATCTACTAAAATAGCCACTTCTACTGAAAATGCCCCTCGAAACAAGTCAGCCAATAGCGACTCGTATCTGAGAACAATAAGGTAACTATGTAGCAGTTACTCACGAGCTGTTCATTTAATTGAATTGGAATTTTACTAAGCTTACATTGTCAGTCATTTCCTAGTTTAATGAACACACAGTACTATTTTAATTATCATTTACAAATACAAATGAACACAAAGTATGAGTCCTCTGTTAGCTTCTTATTCTGGTCGGTAGCTCTTTTATCCCTCCCCTTCCCTTACATTGGCTGGCACCATCATGAGCCTGCCGTAAAACCATTGCTGTCTGCGCCGCTCGTCAGCTGAATACTCAATTTCTACTACGATCTTCAAATTAACTGTTTTGATTATTACAATTATAAAATCGCATTTTACAAATGTACTTTTCATACTGAACAAAAAGAAACTAGAATAAAATTTGTAAGACGACTTTTTAGCCTACTAAAATTTCATGTTTTTTAAAAGGGGTGGCAAATGTACAAGAGCAGATAGTAAAAATTACCACGACCTGCGATGGTGTTCGTGGCCCGCGTTTGGTTATAATAAGAAGTGTCGATGCTCTGTCTCTTACGTGATTATTGTTGGATGATTGGGTTCGTATTAAGTAATGTTGTAGTATGCCCGGCTAGCTCTAATTGAAATAAAAAAAAACGGAGGAGTTTGACTTTTAAATCTGCCTAAGGGACTCACGCACTGCGGGTTGCGTCACGAGAGGTAGATACTTATAGTTTATTTGGACGAAAAGAATAGGTGCTTCCTCCGGCGGCTTTTGAACGGTCACGACGTTAATTATGTTGCAGGTGCCGGCTGCGATCACCCGAAAAGTCCACACTCTGGTGACCCCGAGCTCGCTGTCCACCGTCCTTACAAACCTGACGACGAAGATCCCGGCACCTGTCCTCCAGAACTCACACACACCCTGCTCGTCTTAAGACTCCATTGCGTCTCTCTCGCGACTTTTTTCTGAGTGCCCCCGCGTCTCGCGTCTTTGCTCTCCTGGGTGGCGTCCCCTTCCCGCCCCACAAGACTCATGGGGGCGGGTAGGTTCCCCCAACCAATCAGAGCGAAGCCATGGCCCGAACATTGTGTGCGTCCCTTGTGGAAGCCTCCGTATTTATTTAAAATCAAGCTAAACATGGGCACATTCTCACAGCAATTACAAATAAAACACTTAGCCTAATTACAACTTGCCATCTTCAATTAATATAA
Organism: Medauroidea extradentata; assembly: GCA_003012365.1. Lineage (NCBI taxonomy): Eukaryota > Metazoa > Arthropoda > Insecta > Phasmatodea > Phasmatidae > Medauroidea > Medauroidea extradentata. The sequence continues at coordinate 58,769 of PNEQ01085552.1, read as the reverse complement.
TCCTAGTTCAAATTACGTATGTTACACGGGGTCTGGTGGGGGAGGGGGAAAGGAGAAGAAGTGTGTAGGCGAGAGAGAAAGAGAGAGGATTGTATGCCACGGAGACAGGGGAGGTCGGGCACCCCCCTTTTCGGACAGCATGTGGTACGGCCCACTCATCAACTGCTCTATTGTCGCCAGACCGGCGGGCAATTATCACTCCTAAAAACTTTAATAATCATACATAAAATTATCTTAATGTTACTAGCATAGTCTACTCTGTTACATTCCACAGGTTAAAACGATACCCGACACGATACCTCTGTGATAATATTAGTAATAGTCATATTTTCTACTGTTTTTATACTGGCCTATCATAGGATCCCACAGACCCCTCACAATCAATACTGAAGTTAAAATGGATGGCAATATGTTACATATGACAATAAAGGCCCCTTCATTACAACCAATCATTATAATTAACCTAAACCACATTAATTTCTATATACAAATGTATCAATAAAATAGGGCCGTCACAAAATATGGTGGCAAAATTGTTTATTGTGTTACATTGGTGGGTAAATTATGAATAGTGAGATTTATCAGTGTGCATTAACTATCGACCATACTCAGTGAGAGGTGTTTACCGTCTGCTACAATGCATTGCTGTTGACTTTAGAAATGTAATAGTATTGCGTTTATACATATATAAAATATTTAATAAGCTTATGAATAAACACCCTGCAATCTACACAATTAATCTCCCACTGAAATAAAGAACTGCTGTGCTCTCAATGTAAAAGAGAACACTGACTGACGTACTGACCAAACAAAACACTCCCAAAATCAATATGCCAGCATCACAAACAAAAATTTTACCCTTAAGAGTATGAAAATAGATTAAATGTGTTTCCAATGAATCGTTTACATAGCCCGAACCCGCGGGATATCGGCATGAATTTATATTCAGTGAGACACGAACACAAACTCTAATAAATATATGTTAGAATATTTTGAACTACGAACCGTAAGGGGATTAAAATGACGTGAAAAACACCTCCGTCTATCACACACTCATATATATACTTACACACATACATACATATACATGCATATAAATTCATACACTATGTTAAGATACAAACGCACAATAATCACACCACGCGAATACTGGACTAAAATAAAGACGGAAATATTCCTGGCAACATGTTGTACGATGACATTATATTTTCACAATGTGGCAACATAGCACTGCATTTAGTCCTCTCTTGCACTCCACATGTATCGTACTTATCTTACTACTACTGTTCTGAACCACATATTATTGGTACAGGTTAAAATCCTGAGCAGACTAAACACGATTCTACATTTATTTGATGTAACGTATACGAAATAATAACTTGTCGTGGAGGGCAAGAGTGAAACTATCTCCGTATAATGTTGCCATATTACGCACATAAAATGTCGTCGTACAACATTTTGACACTAATACATATTTTCTTCTCCAATCTCCAATTAGTTTAAGATTCGCATGGTGTGCTTATTATGAATTTTTTCTGGACACACAGAATTTATATTGGTTTTGTATGTATGCATGTAAGTGTGTATGTTGGTATATGTATGTACATGTGTATGCATGTACGTATGTATGTACGTATGTATGCATGTATGTATATATGAATGTTTGTATGTATGTGTGCATGTACGCATGTATGTATGTTGGTATGTATGTACGTATGTATGCATTCACGTATGTATGTACGTATGTATGCATGTGTGTATTAATGTATGTATGAATGTACGTATGCATGCATGTATGCATGTCTGTATGTTGGTATGTATATATGTACATATGTATGTATGTATGTATGTATGTGCATATGTATGCATGTATGTATGCATGTATGTATGCATGTATGTATGCATGTATGTGTGTATGCATATATATGTATGTATATGTGCATGTATGTATGTGTGTATGCATGCATGTATGCGTGTATGCATGTATGCATGTATGCATATATGTATGTATATATGTATGTACGTATGTATGCATGTATGTATTGTACCGAGTGCTAGTCTCGGATATATATATATATATATATATATATATATATATATATATATATATATATATATATATATGTAGTGTTGTATTAGTGACAGAGAAGTATGTATTTACTGGCACATGTTGCCAAAGAAAATATAAAAACATTTAATTTATGAAAAATAAAATATTATTATTCATTCTAAGTCTGAGGTAACAACTGAGGTACTAATGACTGAATACTAAAATCTCTACAAGTTGAATTTCATGAAAAATGTTAAAAATAAAAAATGTCATCTCATAATGTTGGTGGCTAAAGCTTCTGCGGTGAACATGAATTTAATATCTCATTTACCTCTGGGTAATTTCGAGTAGTCAATTTTCTAGTAAAGGGTTTTATCTGTGTTCTTCCAGCATCTTGCTGTTTCCTGCTTAATTTGGAGAAAATTATATTTTTTTTTTTTACAATTCTAGACATATGTACCTTCTGTTGATTTTTTCAACGGTCCCAAGCAAAACTTTCATAGTTAAAAACCTTTTGTCATTCCCTAATTTTTTAAGTAATGTCACAAAATTCCTTGCCTAACTCCTCGGAGGAAGGAAACATTAGCACACAAATGTATATTCATAGAACACGGTCTGCTGATTGTTCATGATCACTTTGAAACGATACTTTCTACAGCTGGACATTTTGTTAGTAATTTGAACATGGAAATGCACAGAACAAATACAATAAACTCACTTAAAATTAATAAAACAGTTTAATATTAATATCCATAGAACGACAACAATAAGGCTATATCAGAACTAACATTAGAACTTAAAAATTTACTCGTTACAGAATGCCCCTCCTGCAGAGTGATAACAAATTAATGAACAACATTAAATTTGTTACTCAGTCAGCACCAAGATAATGCTAAGATAATTTACAATATTCATATACACATTATTTGTCATAAATTTTCACTATGTGGTTAAGTGCCTTTCCAATCCGCTAAAACAAAACAGACATAACAAAGACAAATACAATACACTCAAATTATAATAGACACTGCAAACAAATTGTGTGTGTCAACATTTCATTAACAAAATTTGTTTTCCTTTAATTTTACATTAAACACAAAGTAGGGTGAATTCAGCTCGACCAAAGTTTGCTGTTTTCATATTACTATTCAAAGTAACAAAGACCGAATTGATGACGTCGGCGCTAGACGTTTATCCTCCCTATAGGTGTACTTGTCTAGTTTCTTCCATAGTTGTTGCAACAATTTTCTTTCTTCTTGTTAAACGATCGTTTTCTCGAGGCTTCAAACTCAACGAAGGTCTTTTACTTATCTTATAACATTGTGACGCATTGGTTAAATTAAATCAACACTGTCCTTTATTGTGCACAGCATCACAGTAGTTTATATTTACCACCAAATAAGTGAAATAAAGGTTTTTGCTTGATTTGCACTACACATAGTAAAATTACTGTATTTGAACAAAATTAACTTTAGCACCTCACAAATGTATGGAAATGTAAAATTCAACAAGTACTGGTGTAGCCTTAAAATTCAAAATTATTATAATCAAGGCACAATATACTGTTAAAATTAAATGCCACAAAAATAGTACTTGAATTGGCAAGGAAACTTCATGTCATAAAATGAAATTTTAATATGCCTTGTTTGTCAGACTATGTAAGCATTAACAACAGTTTATTTCCTTCTTCTAAAATTTAATCAAAGTACATATAATCTTAGTCTCAGTCATAATAAGATATATTTTCTTTTACCTATACTTCTTATTTCATAACGTTAACTCCATGAACGACAGTTGTTCCTGCAATAAACAACAGTAAGGGAATACAGTGAGAAATTTTGATCGTCTCATTGCCCTACGCAACACGGTCACGTTAGACGACCACAACGCTGGACTACTCTATAACGACGTCGTGAAGAAAACAAATATTCAACACAACAAAACGAATACACGTCAAGGAAAAACAAAACATAACATAAAAAAACACAATACTCATTATTACTCAACTTGTGAATAGTATTCAGTGGAAGTGAAACGAAGTTTCACAGTTAGGAAGATGTCTTCTTCTGTTTACCTTTTCCCGGAGCAAAACAATTTTATTAAAATTGTGTTAGATAGAAACATTCATTTTTAAAAGATGTTTTTTTACAGTATTCAAAATTTATATAATGATTACTGCTCAGGCTGGCAAATTAGTTCATTTTCCATGTGCTACTAGAGTGGTACCTGCAGGGTTAGTTATGAAAATATGTTTGTATGATCTTTGAAAGAACTGTGCAATGGGAGTGCATGACTGGATTTATTTGTTTGGACATACGCCGTTGCGAAATAAATGACTGTCAAAAGAAAACTAAAAATAAGACAAGAACACATAAATAAGCAGAGTATGCGTAAGTCATCAGGATAGATACACAACATGAAATTCCAAAACTGGAATCTGGTCGGATAAAACAAGGAAACAAAATATAAAATGAAAGAAATAACAAAGATATAAAAAGAGAAACCTAAGTTGACATGCTACACAACGATGAGACGAAAACAAAAACCCAAACAGAAATACAGCAAACGACACAACGACGAGGCGAAACAAAACACAAAGATGTCGGACACAAACCAAAAAAACAACAAACGACACAAACTGGATTTGTTTACATGGACATATTCCATACTCCATTCGCAATGGAGTATGTCCAAGTAAACAAATCCAGTCATGCACTCCCATTGCACAGTTCTTTCAAAGATCAAACGACATAAACGATGAGACGAAACAAAACACAGTAGTTTTCCAAACAGTTATTACTGACGACTTTTCGGGAACTGGAATCTGTTCCCGTCATCGGTAGACACATAGGGTTCAGGAACACGAGTGCGACTGATGTCGTTCCTGAACCCTGTGTGTCTACCTGATGACCGTAGCCATGGAGCTCCACAGGAAATAATCTTTACGCTTTTCTCCAGGCATGTTTTAGCATTTCAAGGAACACAAAGCATTAAGAAAATGTGACTGAACTCGTACTCGAGGCCCCACAATTTGGGCGGACACATTCTGTACCGAGTGCTAATCTCAGGTACAAATAAATTAATGTGGTGTTGTATCAGTAAGAGAGAAGTATATCTTTACTACATGTTGCCAAGGAAAATATCCAAACATTTAAATTATGAAAAATAAAATATTACTATTCATTCCAAGTCTGAGGTAACAACTGAGGCACTGACTGAATACTAAAATCTCAACAAGTCGAATTCCGGGAAAAATAAAAAAAAATTAAAATATTTCATAATCTTGGTGGCCAAAGCTTCTGCGGTGCACATTAATTTAATATCTCATTTACCTCTGAGTAATAACGATTAGTCAATTTTCTAGAGAAGGGTTTTAATCTGTGTTTTTCCAGCATCTTGCAGTTTCCTGCTTAATTTGGAGAAAATTATCATTATAGTTCTAGACATGTGAGCATCTTCTGTTTTTTTTTTTTTTTCAGAAATCCCAAGCTAAATTTGCCATAGTTAAAAGTATTTTGTCATTGCCTTATTTTCAAAATAATGTCACAGATCTCCTTGCCCATCTCCTTGGAAGAAGGCAAAATTAGTACAGAAATGTATATCCATAGAACACAGTCAGCTGATTGATCATTATCGCCTTAAAACAATATTTCCTACAACTGGATATTTTGTTAATAATGTGAACATGGAAATGCACAGAACAAACAATTTAAACTTACTTAAAAATAATAAAAAAGGCAAATATTAATATCCATAGAACAACACCAATAAGGCTATATCAGAACAAAAATTAGAATTTCAAAATGTACTCGATACAGAATGTACGTATGTATGCATGTATGTATATATGTACCTATGTATGTTTGCATGCATGCATGTATGTATGTATGTATGCATGCATGCATGTATGTATGCATGCATTTATGTATGCATATATGTATGCATATATTAATGTATGTATGCATGCATGTATGTATGTATGCATGTATGTACATATGTAGTATGCATGTACATAAGTATGTATGCATGTATGTATGTATGCATGCATGTATGTATGTAATGATCTTTGAAAGAAATGTGGAATGGGAGTGCATGACTGGATTTATTTGCTTGGACATACTCCTTTGCGAAATAAATGACTGTCAAAAGAAAACTAAAAATAAAGTAAGACAAGAAAACATAAATAAACAGAGTATGCTTCATCATATCAATGCCCGGTATGGACCTGGTGTGCATATTTCTCTGAAAAGCATACTCTGCTTATTTATGTTTACTTGTCTTATTTTATTTTTAGTTTTCTTTCAACAGTCATTTATTTCGCAATGCAGTATGTCCAAGCAAATAAATCCAGTTACGTATTTAATTATGTATGTATTTATGTATGCATGCATGTATGAAATGTATGTATGTGTTTATGTATGTATGTGTATGCAATATATGCATGCATGTACATATGCATGTATACGTGCATGTATGTATGTAATTATGTATGTAATTATGTATGTATACTTGCATGGATGTATGTACTTATGTATGTATCTATGTCTGTATGTATGCATGCATATGTGTATGCATGTATGTATGTCTGTATGTATGCATGCATATATGTATGTATGCATGCATGTATGTATGTGTGTATGTATATATGCATGCATTATGTATGTAATTATGTAAGTATGGATGCATGTATGTATGTACTTATGTATGTATTTATCTATGTATGTATGTATGTAGGTATGTATGTAGGTATGTATGCATGCATGTATGTAGGCATGTATGTAGTATGAATATATGCATGTATGTGTGCATGTATGCATGTATGTATGCACACATGTATGTATGTAATTATATATGTAATGTATGTATGTAATTATATATGTAATGTATGTATGCATGTATGTATGCATGTATGTATGTCATTATATATGTAACGTATGTATGCATGTACGTATGTGTGTATGTATTATATGCACGCAACTAGTTGATATAATCATGTGGCCACAGAAGTTCGTGGGTGCCCAGACAAACACATTAGGCTAATTATTGATCACAAAACGCAGTTTCATCTCTATGTCCCACGTCACAGGAGAAGTCATTTCAAGCGAACGGCTCCGTGTAGCGGGTTTTCTCACACCAGAGTTTATTACCGTGGTCGGCATAGAATACGGTCCCCGCTAGAAGCAAACTAGTTCGCTCACCCTCAATCTATTCATCTTCGATAGTTTACAGGTCTGCACCCTTGTCTTGACAGATTCACGTGTCATCGAAAGTATTTTGCTCTCATAGTGCGGCGCCATAAGATTTTATTTATTTATTATTGATAAGCAGTTCATGGAAGTATAAAAAACTTTTCCTATGTCTGCAATAAGAGTCTATTCAATTTTTCAACAGAAATTCGATTATGATGTCAAAATAACTAGTTGTATAGGGTGCGTTAGCCTATGCACAATGTCGAATTGTATTTACTAGGAACTAGAGTTTTATAATCAAGATTTATACTTACTTTTTTAGAGTAATGCATTCAAGTTCGTGAATATACGAAACGAATTCGTACATGGCTACATAATAATATAATTGGTTTAAGGGTACGTTGAAAATTATAATGTTGGAAATTATTAATAAAAACTCAGTATTCAATGTTTTATTAACAAGACTAACACGTTTTACACTCATTCGAGAATGATGTTAACATCAATAAATACAAATATTTTAGAATCCGCATTTCGTTTGAAGAATTATAATGTAGTTAATCATGTCGTGTATAATGTAACTTCCATTCTCGCTTTATCAAGGCCGTGCTAAGCACTACGTCATATCCGATTCGAAACGAACATATGCCTACGTTTGAAATTTTTGATTTTGTATTAATATAAGTCAGTAAAAAGATTTTGTTCAGCACTTAAAATCTAGGTATTTAACTCTGGTATGGGGTGACCTGAGGTGAGTGTGGAGCAACGCTACAAGAATGGTCCGGGGAACCTGACGTCCCCCGAGAAAACCCACCACAAATGACATTATCTTAATGACTTTATTTTATTTTTAACACGCTTAAACCAACAGGTGATTCAATTTTCAACGGATCTTTTTTCAATGTTTTTAAATCGTCGATTTTTAAGCTTATCTTACGGACAAAGTCAAGAACAAATTAATATTTGGTAAGGTAATGATAGGTTCAAAAGTGTGTCATATTACAGGTAGAATGGAAAAGCCTCGAAGTCCGGTATTCTTTATTTGTGCTGTAGCCTTATTCTAAGAATATGATGCCACTCATGTGTCATGTACTTATGGTATTGGCATCTTGCTTACGTAATTTAATGTTTGTGTACCAATGATTCATGCGTGTGTTCACCTTTTCAACACAAGAGTAGTATTTTGGGTATTATTTAATTACGCTAGCGCACGCAACAGTGTGGTGTTAGACAATGACTTCAAGAGTCCCTCAAGCAGCGCGAAGGATCGAATTGTATACAAGTATTGTGTAAAGACTGTATGCAATTCAGTCTAGTGGTCAGTGGCGGCTGAGAGGGTCAAGCTCTTGCCTCTCACAAAAACGATTCTGGCTTAATTCCCGACGGGGTAGGTCGGACGTCTTAGAATGCTCAGAAAAATTTCAAATAGTTCATAGCGATAGATCTTTGTATGTTATGGGTTGTTTCATAGTAAAAATCTTTAGATCCAAATGTATACTACCACTAGTAAGCTAATTAAACTTGGAGGAGGGAGCTTCAAACTACCCCCTCCTAAAAGCTTAGAAAATGTTCAAAATAATCACAGCATTAGTTCTTCATTGTTTATCGTTTGTTTGGCAATATAAATCGTTAGTTACGAATTTTCACTGCCAACAATTAGCTAACTAAATTAGAGGGAGGTGAAACTTCACACTAATACACCTCAATATTTAGAAAAATTTAGAAAATAATGACAGCATTAGTTATTTCTTAGTTATCGTTAGTTCTTCAATAAAAATGGTTTGTTCTAAATTTTAATTGCCACTAATTACCTAATATAATTGTGGGAGAAAATTAACACTGCTCCATTTCCTTCTAAAGGCTAAGAAAAAATACAAAGTATTCACCTCGTTAGTTATTTTTTGTTCCATTATAAATATCGTTAGTTCCAAAATTTTAGTGCCACTAATTAGCTAATTAAATTGGTTGAGCCAATATCACAATAATGCTCCTAAACGTTCAGAAGAAGAAAACAATTCACAACATTAGTTCTTTGTTAATTATCGTTTTTTTCTGCAATTTTGGGGGCAACTGCACACTGCCTACCAAAGCCTTAGAAATATTTCAATGTATTTACAACGTTAGTTCTTCGTTATCTATTGCATTTTACGAAATAAAAATCGTTAGTTCAGATTTTTAATTACAATAATTAGCTGCTATAATTGGGTGGAAGGAGGGAGGGGCAAATTCACACTGCTCTACCCTACTGCCAAATGTTCAGAAATATATTTTGACATATTTACAGCATTAGTTCTTCGTTAGTTATAGTTTGTTTCGCAATAAAATTCACTATTTACACATTTTTACGGCAACTAGACAACTAATAAAATTCTGGGGGTGCGAGCAACTTCATACTTACCCCCCCCCCCCCAAATAATCAGATAATTGTCATAATACTCACAGCGTTAGTTATTTGTTAGTTATCGTTTGTTCCGTAGTTAAAGTAGTTTGTTCTGAAATTTTACTGTTACTAATATTATTTTTTAAGGGTAGGGCCATCTTCACACTGTCCCATTCCCAAATGGTCAGATAATATTCAGAAAAATTAATAGTGTTAGTTCTTCGTTAGTTATCATTTGTTTAGGCATAAAATCGTTAGTTCCAAATGTTTACTGCCGCTGCTAAGCTTATTAAATTTTTTTGTGTGGGGGGGTGTGGTGGGGGGAGCAACATTACACTGCCCCATTCCTAGTAGCTCGGTTAAAATGCTTAATATTCATGGCGTTAGTTCTTCGTTAGTTATCGTTTAACCTTTTTGTTTTTAAGCAAGTAGCATGAATAGGCCGCAGTATCGAATACATTCTGTATAGTTAAAATCGAAGTCGTTCTCGTACTAGATTTCACTGAGTACACGAGAATATAATGCAGGTAGCTAGCTGTAAGCATGCACACAAGAGCGCGATGTAGTTGTCTGATCTTGTCAAAGTCAAGAGAGAAGCTACAGGGTGCAATGTCACATGACACTGCCTTCGTGACTTTCTGACACCTGCATGGTGTCGGTAACATTTGCCCACGTGCATACTGCTGTGCTGTGCGAGACGTCAGTGTGGGAAGCGCAGGGCAATCACTCTCGCATGTCGTTGTTGCGTGTTGCAACCTGACTCGACTCTGGACTCTGGACTCTGCTTGCACACCTGTGCGGTGTCTGGTAACATCCGGCCTCGCTGCTGAACTGAGTCAGGGAAGTACACAGCCGTCCAATTCTCCAAGGCACAGTCTATGTATGTATCCGACTTAAGCAAAGAAAAACACTGTTCTGACGAGAACAATCACAAAGCCTATTATATGTACTACTACTCCCTACCTCGCTGCAGCACAGTGCCTGACACTTCCTACCCTCCTATTACATTTTAAGTCTTACGAAAAATTATGTCACTACTACCATGATAGCTCAGTGGTAGCATGTTTTCAATTTAATTGAATGGTCCAGGGTTCGAATCTCTGTCAGGGCACGATTGGTTTTTATCGGAACTATAATTTTTTGCTGAATTCAAAGCGTGCACATACAATACTTCTACCAGTACGAAATTACCGTATCATACTTGCAGTTTCTACAGCTATCAGAATAATTGTATTTTATGTGTTAAAATAAGGTGGCGCGAGAGTTGCACGCGCGGACTTGTAATATGGAGATCGTGGGTTCAAATATCAGTACATTCACACCGATATTTTGTTTACCAAATTTATTCCGAAATCACTCAAGAACATTGCTTTACATAACTTCTGAATATGTGTAATTATTTTCTTGTTTTCCTGTTTGCTTGTTTGTTTGGTGATTTGTTCCATCCCTGATCACATCGAGATGGACAAAACGTTAAAAAAATTACACACCTACTGTATAACCTATCTACTTATAATAATTTATTCATATATAAGTTGACTTAACATACTTAAACTCATGTCCACTGCTTGACGCATAGACACAAACACTCTCTAAGCTCCACACGGAACTATGTACATTCATCCCGAACACATCACCGGAAGCACAACACATAGCACATCACATGTCTCAGTGAGCGACACCACATGCATTTCCCTTTCAGATTAACACTTATGTTTCCTCAAAATTGACAAGAAAACTACTTACTATAGTATTATAGCTACACATAAAATCGTGGACGCGTTTCTATATTATTCCATGCTTTTAAATTAATATTATAGGTATATATATATACGCGATGCGGAAACAGTTATCTAGCATATGTATAGAATGTTAACCCTGTAGTTAGTTTTCATCACTGGATGATCCCGTCCGTTATAGACGTTCACTTTTCATCTAGAACAGACATTATATACGATGGGCAACATGAATGTAAAATACATTATACTGTATTATACTAATAAGCGAGAACTAAAACTTTTTACGTGTAAACCTTTTTCTCCATTCACTTTCATACACAGTATGTAACTTAGAAATTAATTTGAATATTTCATGCCTTCAAGAGTTTCTTCCATACCTATTCCATCTCTAATACGTTTCAATTTCCTTTCACATTCATAACTCAGTCCGACTTGAACCCAACCATTCTAAATCATATCAATTCTTCCAGCGATAATGTAATCGATGTTGAGCACCGACCAAAATCTCTCACTTACCCTAATGTTTCCATAAGTAAAGAAAATATATAAACCTTATTACATTAATTAACACTACGTCTAACTTATATACAGAACAAGCATTTCTACATTACTCGTCTTAACTATTAATGCCCCCTTCTTCCTGCCCTACACACACTTATCATAGTCGGACTCATAACCTAACTATAAAGAAAATAATCACATTCGTCCGCGTAGAAACAAATATTACAATTCTTCCAAAACCATTGAAAGATTCGAGCAGTAATTTTTTTTATTCAAATACTACAGCTACGGTATTCGTTTTTTACTTTACATGAGTCAATCATAAACATACCATCCAAAAAAACATCTATTCATAAAACGAATATTTAAAAAGACGAACCTAATGTTTGCTAAAACAGTGAATATAGGTAAGCATCCCAGGTTCAGTAGGGCGCGAGATGTCGGTACACTAACAACTGCTAACAGCAAGTTACACCACACGCAAAGCTACACAGTGATTCGCAATGGCGGACATCATTCTTTATGTAACACAGCGAGCTGAATTTGGATAACCAAATATAAAAACTAGAATTTCTTTGCTTACTTCCGTATTTGTCAGGTCTGTTTGTACCTCGGAGAGAAGTTTCACGCAGAGTATTGTTTTACAAAACTAATCTTTGTCAAGTATATTCTGTTAGGAGTCGATTTGTACGAGTCACCTTGTACGAGTTACAGCCAAGTTACCTCAGATCTTTCCATCTCACTATTCACATACATCATTTCAGTCCAACTTTAAGCTCACTAACCATAAGAAATTAAAAACCTACATGTACTTATTGACACAATGTTTAACCTACACTTATGACGAGTACTTCAGTAACAACACAAAAACTATAAATGCAACACTTTTTTTTTCTACCCTATACATACCTAATCAAGTCAAACATTAGCTTAAATAACTAAAATTACAAGTTTACAAATACCTTGCAATATAAATCTTAATGTAAAAACTGACTATGTCACCACATACTATTTACCTGATATCGCATACATTTTTTAAAAATTTTCCTATATTTTCTGCAAACATAATAAGACCTACCATTAACGAAACTCTTTAGAGCTGATCACTACAGATAAATCTATACCATACAGAACTGATTCATACATAACAGAGTTCAATATTCATCTAATCTAATTGACCATATACAAAAATACATAAAACTACCATAGACGAGTTACTCGTAACACATCTCAGGAACCCATCTAAAATTAATAGAATTATTGATTATCTCATACATCATAAAATATTTCACTTCTCCGATGTCGTTTCTTAATCTCAAACTCAGCTCTTCTGCTTTTAACTTACCCATATCTTTTACATTAGCATTCTTATTCATATTTTTTATTATCTCCATATTCACCTTCCACACTTGTTCTGAAATTGAACATTGATAAAATAAAATTGTAAGCGTCAAAGAACACTTCCATAAAAGATGTACCACTCCAAATATTGTCGAACTAACATAACTTCCGGACAGTTATTAGTACACTTATACGCAATATCTGTCTATAGCATCATCTTCAGTCTTTTCTATAACCATCTAGCCCTACCAGTCAAATATTACATACTCTCTATCCTACTGTAAATCGCTACCTAGCACCACTCAATCCATAGCCCAGCGTCTCTTGTAATATTTGATTTACAAACGACCTACTAAATTATCAAGTTAGATCAAACCTACAATCAACTTATCATTTTAGATTTGTATGCATCAAAATAAAACCATACATCCGAAAGCACATTATCTTCCACACGACTCATACCTTACAATATTATCTCAGCATTCATTAACCAACCGAGGCAGATCACATAAAAACTATTCGATACTGTACGTTAAGTCAATATCAACATATTTCTAAATAATATACAAACTGCACTATTCAATCACATAACTTAACACTACCAAAATCCGTCCCTGTTATATCAATTATTAGTAACTGAATCATGCTGTAAACGTTATCATCTCCAGTACATACATACAAGACAAAACATATATGATATTAATTCTTCGCTTAACTTTTTTAAGACTTACAAACCTACATATCGTTCTAATCCATCAAACAAAACCAATAATCATCTAGACAAAGGTACCTTCTTTACTTGTACTACACCAGACAGAACATACTATTGAAACGCATGTACAAAACCAATTAAATATACCTCAAACCAATCTCCATGGAACATTTCACCATTAATTTCCGAAGTCATATAATTACTATGAACGTAACTATTTTTGTACCTGAATTCCTGTCATTACTAGACAAACCTGCTTTATATATATATATATATATATATATATATATATATATATATATATCACTGGGTTTTTTAAATAACTGTCATAAACAGTTTCCATACTACTAAACATTCAGCGACTTACAATCATTAGACTAACTAATTAAAATCCGTTGCTGACAAAGCACTCGATAATATCGTAGTGCACATATCATATATTCTTAAACGTCCGGTCAGTCACTTATGTCAGTTAAGCTACACAAATAATTTTTGGTCTTGCACATCAACATTATCTCCTTACTTAACCCTCCTTAGACACTATATCATTCATAAACACTCAGATAATATCTAAATTATAATACCATGCTAAAATGTTATAGCATACATTATAAAAAGAAATCAATTTTATTAAATAAATTGAACGTTTTCATAAATATACTAGTTTATGCACCATACTATACGTATATTCGATTAGAACAATATCTTGATGTTCAGTACTAATCTTCAAAGATAATACTTTCTAAATACAATATCTTCTGTTTTGTACCAATCTTAGCTCAGCCTTACAGACTTTTAATATACTCACACTGAAGTATCATGTAATCTCCAATGAAAAAAACATTGAGTTCATCAATTTATACCGTCTTATTCCCTTGACAGCTAACACAATCAAGTTAGTGCTAATTCTTAATATTTCATAAAATATAGCAATCATATTGTACCGGTAGTAAAGTTCTCCAGACCAAACAAACTTTATGATGGCCAGAAAATGCTGTACTAAATTAATTCTCCTTAACAGAACAGGTATATATCAAGCACAATATTTTGTGATTATAGTTTACGACAAGACTTCATTCGTTTATCTGAGTTGTCACCTTCGTGAGCGAGTAGGGAGCTTCCAAAACAACTGTATCTTGTAAGATGGTATCCAGTATGGTGTTCTGTGACGAAAGTTATCTGCGCCATTTCATTTCACAACTATGCAGAATTAATAAGTTTTCAGCATACTTACAACATGATTATGCACTCCCAAATAAACTTTGTGTTCATCTGTCATTTATACTTTAGTGATAGTTATTTTATTTACAATCATTATACCTGTATTCATAATATTTATCACTGGCAAAACACGGAAGTCTTATCGTAAAAACCAATTCCAGGACCAAGAAGAAGAATAAAAATCATCAGCTATTCACCACTTCCTTTGTCAAACCTAAAGCTTCTACACAATAAGTTTTGAATCATTAATTTTAATAAATCAGTTTCATCCATATTTAATACCATTATTTTCGTATTTTTAAACATTCAAAACAGAGTCACACGTTACCTACAAACACTGCATACTTGGTATGTTAGTATTTATGTTATAATTCCTTCATGTACAACATAGTCTTAAGCGAAAGAGTCTTTATTTA
Source organism: Medauroidea extradentata (assembly GCA_003012365.1). Classification (NCBI taxonomy): domain Eukaryota; kingdom Metazoa; phylum Arthropoda; class Insecta; order Phasmatodea; family Phasmatidae; genus Medauroidea; species Medauroidea extradentata. Next base: position 43,220 of record PNEQ01085552.1, on the reverse strand, counting down.
TACATAGCTCAACTATACCTTATTGAAATAAAATGCCATCTTACTACATTGCTAGCGGACTGCAATGAAGAGACGTGTGGTACACTACTAGCAGCTACTAGAAGACTACTGCAGAAGTCACGAGACTCCACAAAGACTACATTGCAAAACTGTTCAAGGCTTCTTATTACCGTACCGAGTAACTGTATAAATGTTAGGAAATTAAACAAAAACGTGTGAATTAGACTCACAGAATAGGTACAGGGGAATAAATATGTATATGTAAATCTGTAGAACCAAATAATTGAAAGGTTACCAACAAGGTATACACAGGTTTAAAAGTAATTTGAGCCATCAGTGGAACATCATGAAAACATCTGAGCAGGCTTAATGATAAAAATCTTACTAAAACACGAGGAGAACTGCAATAGGTGACAATGATGGGCAGCAACATGATAAACACAGGGCTCAAGTAGCTATTTATACTCTAGTATATGCAGAAAGAGAACCTGAGACAGGTTGTGACTTGACTGACAATTATGGAGAGGGGAAAGGAGAGGGAGGTGCAATGACATTTCAAGGTCATGTGATGCAGGAAGAGAAGTTCTGACAGGTTCTGACAGGTGCATCAGTTAGGGGGCGAAGAGGGGAAGGAGTGGGGGAAGTGAGCTGTGAGAGGTTCAAACACGTGCAGCAGTTCTGTTCTGGAGAAGGGGAAAGGAGGGGGAAGAGCAATGACCGATCAAGGTCATGTGATGCAGGAAGAGAAGCTGGGACAGGTGTGCCAATGAATGTCGGGTGGGAAGGAGGGGAGAGGGAATGTACTGTAGATAACTGCATGGTTATAAAAAACTTTAGTCAGTTACCTGCTGGATTCTGAAACGGTAGGATGCTGTTCGTAATGTCTGGGAGATGTGCATTAAGTATCATAATTAAAGACTGAATTTATCGGGAATCGATCGGGTATAGATTCGAGAATGTAGAATAATTGATCGATTGAATCTAATATTATTAATTGTTTGAATTGTAGGTAATCGATCGGGTGTTGTGCGAAAGAAATTAAATAATAATTAATAATGATTGATTTTACATTTTTAGTTATTAAAAATATAGAGGTTATATTGATCGGGTATGGGGTGCATGAAATTAAGTAATAATTAATAACGATTAATTTTACATTTTTAGTTATTGAAAATATAGGGAATTAAATAATTAATAATATAGATTGATTTTAAAATTTTTGTTATTAAAATATTGGGGTTATTTACACACATATACTGCATAGCATGTGTACCTTATATAAAGTACAACACTAGAATATATAACCGATTACTCTAATATGGCGGCATTTGCAATATCTACAAGGTCGAGTCGAAGGTTGAAAAGCTTCGCCGAGCATACCCGATGTATTTTTTTTAACTAAATAATAGTTATATTAAATTATTTTATTATAGAAAGTTATTTTATTTAATTAAATTTATTTTTGATATATGTGTGGGGTTAGGATGGAATGCGAAATCAATTTTTTTCGGAAGACTCAGATGAAACGTCCGAGATGGCGAAAGAAAACAAGATGGCAGAATTTTTAAACTTTTTATGGAGTTTTAAAAATTTTTTTTTGGACTTTTTGAAAGTGGATGGAAACAAGGTGGCGGCCGGAAACAAGGTGGCGGCCGGAAACAAGATGGCGGCCAGAAACAAGATGGTGGCCGGAAACAAGATGGCGGCCGGAAACAAGATGGCGTCGGGGTGTCGAGTTACAGGGTTCAAAGATCAAGGTCAGGGGTCAAAGGTCAAGGTCAAAGGACAAGGTCAACCTCACAACCTCAGCCCCTGTCAAGGATCGGCATTTTCCATCTACTCAGGGTCAAATACAAAGGCTCAAATGAGAGAGTACAGAATTTCCGATAATTTGCATAGCCAGAAATTTTCCAAACCAACATAAATTTTCAAAAACTTTTCTTTGAAATCATTCCGGAGAAACACAAAAAATTTCTTAAATTGCAAACTAAGTACATGATTGAAACAGCTAGGAAGTACATTTATCCACTGATGATTCAAAAATTGTAACTTTCACCAAAATTAAATTATTATAACTATTTCAAGTTTTTCCTTGCTCCGAAAAATTACCTACGAAGATAAGTAAATCCTCAAGACAATGCGAAGGAATTACAAATAAAGTATGTTGAACTTTTCCATTGTACATAAAAAACTGAAAACAGTAAAGAATATTTTCTAATTGTAAAATGTAAAAATATAAAATATATAAATCGGAAATTTAGCATCCAACAACAAAAAGCAAGCATTCGTATATGTATATTTATAATTATTGTCATTATTAATATCATCATCAAAACCACTACCATCATCTTTCTAAATTCACTATAAACCAATATTTCCCCCTTTAGTATTTTCAAAATAAATCTCGTAAATAAAACCGGCTTATCTTATCAGAAAAATATGTGCAGAGAATAATTTTATAATGTTTAAATTTTTTAAAACTTGATGAATTTTTCGTTATGAACAGTTTTACTTGGAATAAAATACTAAACTAAAGTTCATTACACACGATAATATGAAAAGCATGACCTGTTGTTGAGTTTACTAGCGATAGGGCTTATATCATTTCGTAAAGTTTTATTCCTTTTGAACTAGTAACATATGGTCAATTTTTTTACGTAGTTAGAAACTCTACCCAAATCAGACTGCCAAGTGCATTATAACTCACTTTTCGTAAATAGAAACACCGAAGAAAAACAAAGTTAAAGAGATGAAGATAAAACTTGTGTATGGAGTGGAGACATCATTTCAGGTTTTTCTTGGGGGGGGGCAAGATTTATTTGGCGACAGTGACCTTATTGCATCTTTGTTATTAATTAAGCATTGTAATATATGCGTCTGTGATGCCTATATTGCAGTTATTAATGTTTACTGAAATTGTATTTATTAAGTTAATTCTTCAACGCTTTAATGTTGGTTAAGTGTCCTGTTTTTTATTTATGAACTGTAATTGGTGATAATTATTGTAATTGTTTATTCTTCTATAATCGATTACGGTCTTAAATGTAAGTCATGGTATTTTTCCGAAAAAAAAAAGAGTAATTTATGTTGTTTTTTGATTTATATATCTATGCTACTACACTGTGCGACATTGTTTACTTTATACTCAGCCATTATACATCGTCACATTTTACAAAGTTGATCCTTTTAGCTGAATACTGCGTGTAGCAGAGCCAGACCGCAATGCTGCCGGAGACTCGAGTAACACAACACTATCGCTAACGGAGCTGACACGATTCCTGTTATTTGCTCTATTCTGCATGCCAGTGTTTCGTCTGCCCACGACATGCACACATAACTACACACACACCTACACACACATATATTATTTATATAATGTTTCTTAAGTGTGAGGACAAGCTCCACATGCGTGTTCCTAGCAAAAATATAAGACGAAAGCATATTTTGTGCACTTTTCACTTAAACTTAATATTAAGGGAGTAATAAGTGTCTAAATATGAGATTTAAAAAACGTATTTTCCCAAAATATGGAAATATGTTGGGAATCTAATTGACATTAAAAAAATTTCAGCATTGTTTAATGTGGTTGGGATCTTCAAACGAACAGCAAATACTGCTTGTAACCTACCACCCTTATGAAAATTGCAGGGGTTGCTACACTCTAATTGCCTACAACTTCACAATTATCAATTTTTCGAACATTTTAAGATGGATTATTGAGTAATTTTATCTGTCTAATAATAAAGATGCTCTTGTTGTAACTGTCTAGCATCCGTTGTTTTGTTTCAAATCGCTAGTAAAGCTGCAGCAATAGAGTCCCAGAAAAATATTAATTATAGTTTCATGAGTTAGAAACACGTTGTTAAAGTTAAACGTTTACCAACGAGAATGCATTGAACACGGCAAAACTCACATATATGCAGTATTGCGTATGATCTATGCTGCGTAGCTTAGTTGAAAAATACTCACCTAAACAATTGCTAAACGACGACGTACATACCAAAAACATCTTGCGTTTGGATGCAAACCTACCACATAAAAAGAGATGTATCGAAACTCCATTACAATTTTTAAAATCAAATAAAATAACCAAAATGTTCGTTTTAGTCAAATTTCGTAATGTGCTTTACAAGTTGAACAAACACCATCATGTGTTTTTACTGTATATGGTACAGCTTTAGAAGAATTAAAAACTTTTTTTTTATATATTTCCAATTCTGCAGTTAGCAAAAATCATCGTCATTAAAAATAATATGGTGAAAGCATAAGGCATTTTTGGTTACCACGCGCGACAGTGTACCGATATGCAAAGAAAAAAAAATTTTAGAAATTTTTGGTATTAAACAATTGGGGTGTCGGCGTCGATTTTGCAAACTTTCTATTATTTGCGGATTTTGTTTGTGTAGTGGACTCAAGTGTGCTGATTGTGTGATGCTTAATGCTAAAAAAAACAAAAAAAAACATGATTTTCGACAGATAGGGTTGCGAGACTTACTCTGTGAAAAATAACGGCAAACAGTTGGCTGAAGCTGTCCGTCATAATCGCTCCCTAGAAGCTATTGTTATCGACAAACAAAAAACGGGAAGGGGCTCTATCTTCGACCTTTCCCCATGACAAAGAAGCGATGAAAATTAAAATCATTAAATAACTGCCCAGAAGGCCTCTCACAAACATGGATTTAAAAAAAAATTTTCCATAAATTAAAAGTACCTTACTTTCGTGGTATTTTAATGCTCGATAAAATGCCGCTCAAGCCAAGACGAACCGAATGTGGAATTGTTAATTTAGATGATAATAGCGGCTCAGGCATGCATTGGGTTGTGTACAAAATGGGCGGTATCAGTGCTAAATATTATGATAGTTTCGGAAACTTGCGTCCCCCACCTGAAGTTATTACATATTTGAGATGTACTACAATAACATACAATTATGATAACGAGAAACGAGCCAACAAATGGAACTGCGGTCATCTATTTTTAAAATTTATTTGTTGTCAATAGTACACATGCTACATTATGTATGAGAGAGAAATATGAGAAATTTGTCAGTCATGTCCGTGACGTTGATACTAAGTGGGCAAAGCTCCGAGTTGAGTACGCGGCATTTTCCACAGTTAGAGTTAAAAGGTAATTGGTCGGCGGCATTAGTTTATTTTCTAACATACTGTTCTATACCAAATGTTGATATGGCAAACAATGTATTTCGTTTCGTGAAAGCAAACTCTGCTTCTGAAGAAATATTACTACCTGTAGGTACATATGAACTGGAAGATATTTCAGATTACGTATCACGCGCTCTCCGCCCTGACAACACATTTATCCTTCGCAGAAATGCAAATACTCTCAAGTGCGAAATGTTTTGTACCGCAGCTGTAGATTTTACAATGGATGATACCATGGCAGACATGCTGGGTTTTGAACATAATGTTTACAAAGAAAGTACACTACATGTTTCCCCATTGCCCGTAAACATTATGTCGACTGATGTAATAAGTGTTAACTGCAATTTGATCGGCGGCTCATTCCTAAACGGTACGCCAAGTCAGACACTTAACGAATTTTCTACGACCGTGCCGCCAGGCTTCAAAATAGTAGAGGTTCCCACGTCATTATTTTACACACCGGTAATACTTAAATCAGTGCACGAAGTTGTAGTTAAAATCGTAGATCAGGAAAACAGGTTAATTAATTTCCGCGGAGCAGAAATCACGCTGAGATTACACCTGAAACGTGATGGCGCTGAATTTTAATAAAAAGAGTGTACACAACAAATCAGTCGTTAGTTCGAAGCAAGTGCTCAGTGTGTTATCACATGAAAACGTACTTTTTCTCAAAGGACTCGGCTTTGCAGTTTGCAAGTATGGACGTGGGTATTTTAAACGTTGAAGAGCCAGTTAGCTATGAGGACTCTATTACGAAAACTGAGTACCAAACATACTCGCCATTTTTGCCAGGACCGTATACTCTCTCGTCTGAAATTCGTATTCCGGTGCAAAATCAAAACATGTATACTGTACCTTCCAATTCTTACAAAGCTGAATGGAAATAATCCCACATTGTCCAAGCTCATTCGCAATGGCATACTGCACATGATCAGTAGAATATCTTTCTAGCTCAACTGGACCGAGATAGACTATACGCGAGACGTGGGAGTTACGACCACGATTAAAAACTATCTTTGATTTACGAAAAATGAGCTACCTGCGGCCAAGATAGCTGGCTGGGGTCTCGAAGACGATTATCAAAATCCAATACATGCAAATGGTAATTTCGAAATAAGCATGCCACTAAGTTACTTGCTAGGATTCGCTGAAGATTACAAACATGTGATTGTGAATACAAAACAGGAACTGGTTATTTTGGTGGCCAATACACAGGCAAACCACTTTACTATACAGCTGCGCCGCCCGAAGCAGTGCAATAACATTGCTATCAGTAGAGTGGTTCCTGATTCACGTTATGCTTAATATGCGCGAACGTATAAAATTCTTAAAATACGTTGAAATGGGACGTAACTTAGATAATGCTTTTCGCTCATGGGTGCTTGAAACATATCCCAGCGTTACTCAGTCGATGCATGTAAATTGGAATGTAAAATCTAGCTTTTCTTCCGAGAAACCTAGGTACATAATTGTAGCTTTTCAAACAAATAAACAAAATACCATTGCCGCAGATAGATCGAGATTTGATCACGTTAAAATGAAAAATGTAAAAGTTTATCTCAACTCTGAAAGTTATCCATATGTGGATTTAAATGTCGATTTCACAAATGGAAGTATAGCTCTTCCGTACAGAATGTACGCACAGTTTCAACAAAATTATTACGGTAATGCAGCATCACCTACGCTAGAACCGCAAGAATTTATAAGTAAAGCACCTCTTCTAGTCTTTGACGTTAGTAAACAGGACGACAGAGTTAACAGTGGTGTAATCGACTGTAAAATTGAAATAATGATGGCTGAAAACATATCTGCAAACACTCAAGCATATGCGCTTATAATACACGACCGACTTGTAAGTTACAACTCAAGAGATCGAGTTGTTAAACTAATAACATAATGAATGTATGCTATTCAGTTGGCATGATTGCAAATACGCAGGGATTCACCTCGCAATGCGGATATATTATTAAGGAAATTTCCATTGCCTATGCTAATAACACAACGAGGTCATACACATTCCTACCGCCATTTCCCTGGCAACTATTAGATCGCAAAAGTCAAATTACAAATAAATGGTTTACGGAACATTACCACGGTCTATCGTGGCAAGATGGTAGTACAGAATACGGTAAAATTCGTGATATTTTAACAGAAATGTTTATGTCAGACAACGAGGTAATATTTGTTGCCGGCGCCGAGCAAAAAAAATGGTTGAGTATATACTGTCCTGAAAATATACAAATTTGCGACCTACAAAGTCAATATGGCTGTCCCTCGTTTAAAAAATTGAAAGTAAAGTATTCAGATGTTAATCATAACTGCGATGCCTGTGATCAGAATTGGACCTTTCCTAACCTAAATGCGTTGTTATTGCGGCAGTGGGCTTTGAGATGTGGAGGGGGTGATTGCTAATCGTAAAACGTATACTTATCAGTGGAGGTAGAAGTGGTGGGGAACAATCGCGTATATAAGTGCCTCGTCGATTCGTTTTAAAAGTCAGTATCGTCATCAGAAGCACTGCAGTAGCATCATGGCAGACCTCATCGCTAAACTTAACCAGTCAGTGACATACAAGAAGTTGGCAGATTTAGAAAAAGGTAAACAATACGTGGCCAGCGATTTTCAGATTATAGAGTCAGCGTACGGTGGAAAGTACGTAACATGTATTCTGGACAATGAGTTCCGCCTACATTTACCGAAGCAGTATGTGCAGATATTCAGTACTTTGGAGAACTGAACAACATTACAGCGCGCATTACTTATGCAAGATTGAAGTCGATAGGTAATGGTAAAGTGATGCACGTTTTAGAGTTTTCAGCAGTGTAGAAGAAAACCTTATTTTTCCCCCTGTGGAAATGAAACATAACATGTATGCAACATTCAATCCGCTAAACGTTGCTCAGTATGCAGTTATTAGCGTTGGCTACAGACGAGTTCATTTCCAGCCTGCAGGTCTTCAAGAACAATTAGAAGCTTGTAATGGACTGGAACACTGGGTATGTTACAATGAAGAAAAAAGTACAAATGTGATAGCTGTGCCACATTGTTTTATCACCTGTCCAGTATATTATTTAAGACCGAATACATGTTTGCGGACAACTACCGCAATTTTAATGAAGAGAGCAGAATATGAAACTGTACAGCAGCAGTGGTACGACGACACCATATATTACAAGCTGACTACAGAAGACGGGACTACTACAAGTTGGCAAGAATCCTGTACGGGAGAGCTTCACACCACCATATTGGACGAAGGAAGAGTGTGCTGGCAAACTGTATGTACACTGCTAACATGTGAAGTTTATTTACCAACTTCTGTTTTGAAAAGAAACACGTATTAGTGACTCGTGCTAGAGCAGTGTATATGTAAGCCAGTATT
>PNEQ01085552.1:10085-34579 GCA_003012365.1 Medauroidea extradentata | reverse complement strand
ATTGCAGGAGTCGATGTACATGTATGTCAACAACGGGCCGTCTACTGTCTCGCCTGTGGCAATTACTGGTCGAGATTGTAAAGAAATAGGCAGGCTGGTTGGCGCGGAGCTCAGTTCGCAGTTGGCCGAAGTAGGAAGATGACTACATTTCATCCTTCAAACTGCTATGCAGAGTGCGTGCCAGCGTTATCAAGTGTTACGTACAGTTTCTGGGCCGGAAACAATCTGAAGACATTTACTGAAGAGTGCGATGGAAAAATACACATTATTCACACGAATTAATGTTCTACGAACCAAGCCAGCAAGTTGTTGACTGCTCTGCAAATGGAAAATGTTTTGTTTACTACATGAGAAAGCAGACGCCTCTACCATCAACACCAGAAGACGTACAGGCGTTTGTTGCAAGTAACTGTGAGCAAGACCTACATGCATCGCTGGCAACTTTACTTTCACCTGGATCGCCCGCAACCCTTCATTCACCGGACTGCCAGCAGCCGCATGACGCCACGCTGTAACCAGCCACGCTGCAGATGTCGCCCCCACCTTCGTCCTGCAATAAGGCGCTGGTAGTGCGTAAACGAAGACAAAGTTCCAGAACTGCTGTCAGCAAGAAGCGAAAAGTGCCAGTGCAAGAAGCGTCAAGTGTGAACAATCGTACTGCTGCGGCTAGCAATGTAGCATTGAAAAAACTGATTAAACACATAATGTGTGACTCCATAGCAGTGCATGCCATCTTGTCAGGGTGAAAAAAGTGTATGATGTCAGCTCGTACATTTAAAGCACCTGTGTGCGAGCTTGCTAGCACCATTCGTATCCTGTATCTACGACTAACAACATGGCTCTGTACAATCCTACAACAACATATATCGATGTTGAGAAAGGCGAACAGTGTGTTACGTATTCATTTATGAGGGGCGATACAATGGCTACATATACTGAAATCTGCAACAAGCGCGATGGACATTGGATACTCGCGCATGAACCTGGAATGTTTGAGCGCAGTCAAGACTCTTTGGACTGTGTGTATCCTGAGGGCTGACCTGTATTCAACCTACAACGTCCACAACCGACAACCAGTACGACTGGAGAGCATCGCACCGCAGATGATGGTGACATCAGCGTCATGATTCGATACACTTCTACAAATACTGAGCCTACCATCGAATTGAATTTATCATCTGATGAACTAAACCAGTTGGTTATGACGCATGTAAAAAATGCTATAAGAAAATGTCTAACTGATTTATTGAGTTTGTTGTAAATACTTTTCTTGGCTCATAAGGCATACATAAACAATGTTTAGCGACTATAATGTATATATTGTAAAGAACATTTGTGCAAGAGAATGTTTGTTGTAAAATATTTCTGTCTGTCGCAGTAATACTTGAACATAGTAGGGGAAAAATCATGTATATATTTGTCTGAATTCAATGTTAAAGTGTATGTATTTTTGTCTCATACATTTTGTGTGAAACGAGAACTTGTTTTTGTGAAAAAAAAATTAATATACTTTCATGTCAACAGAATATTTGAAAAAATGTAAAGTAAAATATGTATGTGTACGTCTTTTTATTTTAGAGTAAAAAAAAACTCAGTAAGCTATCATGAAAATATTACAAAGATGTTAGTATTTTATTTCATTAAAACAGTGGCGATGTATGTGAAGTGTTCTAGGACATGCAGTAACTATACATAATTCTCAGTAGAACTATTAGACTAGTAGAGACATGCACACTCTACAACCAGTAGCGAGCAAGATATGAATCCTCCTCCTGTAAAACATGTAGGTCTCAACAACACAACTGTTACGTGCACAAAATCAGATCTTACATTGCTTGCCTAGGAACACTACCACGCTTCGCCACTGTCAGTAAAGAAAGTTTATGATTTTAACATTGGCATAGTATACAGTTAAATTAATGTGTGAGTAATATTGTCACGATCATAAAAATCAAGGTTAGGTTTTTAATTTTTTGATCGGATTCATATTTGATTTTAGTTGGGCCGAGAGCCTATTTATGGTAATGCTTTTCTTGCTAAGATGCGGTCATCTTGTTTTCATGTAGAGCGATTCGGGCCTTGGCACACACGTGCGCCCTGTTATGAAAACATCAGTAGTTTAAACACTTGTCTGCAGTTTGTCGATAACGTCACAGTACATCTGCTTGTAAATCGCGCTGAGGCTAGGTTGTTATTCACAGCCACGTGCATTGTATTTGTACCAACCAGTTCACTTGAATCGTGTAGATAACTGCACTAACAACACAATTTTCATGATGTAATAGCCTACAATAGGAACAGCTGTACGCGAGTGACGATAGTCTGCTGTTTTCTTTCTCGTCTTCACCTCGGTGTTTGGTTGGGACACCTGGGGTAGTTGACGTCATTGCCAGTTGGCAGTACTGTCGCACTGTGTGTTTGTTCACCACCGTTCGGGGAAGGTTAGGTGTGTTTTTGAAGTTTTAACCTCCCGTACGGCGAAACGTTTACGCAGTGTTTATAAACGTCAGCAGGCCAGTTTTTATATTAGGACTGAGCGTCGGAGTCAGGAGTTGTACTCGGTAGTCGCAGGTAGTCAGTGAAGTTCAGTCAGTTGGGTTAGTTGTCGGATTGTGGATTAACCATGTAGGTTACGGAAGATATGGCCGCAAAGGCGGCCTAAAACTTAATCAGTCTGGTAGTCTAATAGTTAAATTAGGTAACTTAATGTCGTAGCTCGCCTGTGGTTAAAATTTAAATAACTTTATTTCTTATTTCGTTTCGGTATAAAAAGTAAAATGTGAACTTGCGGTCTCGGGCAATGAAATGAGTCAAGTTCATAACATCGCAGATTGTTTTTATCAAGACAGAAGGGCTGGAGCACTTTTCCATTTGTTCGATTTCGAGGCAAAGGACGTCTCACCTGGGAGTGGCTGGACACGCCAAAACCTTAAGTATTGTTTCTAATTACTAATTTACGTTGGTCTAACTTTATGTAGTAACTGTTTTAAACCAGTCAAAAAGTACACTTGATTTTAATCTTTACCTTTAATTGGCACTAACTGTTTCAAAGAAATCAATCCTTCCTTTTATCTTGTTTTTTTATAAAAATCTTTAATTTATTGTACCTGTTCTAATAAGACTGATTACTATTTTTATTTTTAAATAAACAGAAAAAAACTAGATCTGTTCAAGTCTTTCCTTTCAGAATGAAAAGTGTCACCTTTTACTTGGTCTTTTGTAACTTTATAACCTATTAAAGGTTTACAAAATTTAGTAGAGGCAGAAACCTGGTCCTGTTTAAGGACTTTATAAATTTAGATCCCCGGTTTTTCTAGTAAGCCTACCTTTCGCAGAAGTAAGCGAGTGTTGTGTAAGCTCTACCCCCCCCCCCCTTTTATCATGTGTTTTAGGTCTCGTAGCTGTGTTGAGCTACGACCTTTAGTCTGTAGTTGTGTTTTCAGGTTAGGTTTACTTCCCTGAAGTACAATGTAGCTTATCGCAGGTCACTTGGTGGACGCCCCCAAATAGTTGTTTGGTTAGTGTAATGTGTGTATAGTTTTAGTAGGGGCCTGCGATGGAAGGGTATTTGTTTTATTTAGGCAGGGGTGGTTAGATGTTTGTAGTTTGTGTTGTGTGTTGTCAGAGTCGGGCGTGGTGTGTTAATTGACGATGGCTCTGGCAATCTGAGATCATGGTGTAGGTTATTGTTTGTTTAGTAATTTTACTAGTACCACCCTGCCTCAGTATTCAATTAGGTATAAAGTTTATTTAGGTAATCTGGAGGCGTGTTGTTGTGTATTGGCCGCGTCTCCAGGCTAGTGAACCAGCCACCAAAGTTAGTTTTATTTTGTTCAGTTATGAGTAGGTTAAGCCTGAAAGGTAAGTGACAACAACTTACATGTACTCCCCAGGAATTTTAGTTTAAAGGTTATTAGTAGATAGAAGGTGTTGGGTAGAAGTGGAGTTAAGTGTCCATTTCCACCCATTCCCCATATTTATTTTATTTATTTTGTTACAATATTAACTTTTACACGCAAGAGAAATAAGGTCTCGCATTATATGATGCTAGGGAATAAGATTTTTTACCACTGTACATTTGCATGCAGTTATGAGAATATCGACTTGAAATAAATTACATTTTTTGTAAAAATGATGATACATATTTTCAATTGATTAAAAAAATCTCGAGGTATGCCAGTTGTGAACTGGCGGAAGGGAGGAAAAGAAATAAAAATGTGTAGGCCATGCTCATTTACAAGCAGTAATCAACATTCTGCCACCGCTGTGAAATAAATAGCACTTTAAAAAATCTCGAGGCATGTTAGTTGTGAAGTTATGCATTGGCGGAAGGGAGGAAAAGCAATGTGTAGACCATGCTCATTTATAAGCAGTAATCAAGATTCCGCCACCACTGTGAAAAAAATAACACACGCCAGAAAAAAAGACGATTTATATTATTATCTGTCTCGAGACACGATTACAGACTGCTGGGAAAGGCAGATTGCTTCGGAGGAAAATAATCAAAAAAATTTAGCTCAAGGGTTGACATGCTCCCTCTCCCTCGAGAGGAAAAATTAATAACCATGTATAAAAAAAGGACATAACATATTTTACAGGAAACAGTTGGTATTCGAACAAAACATGAAATTGCTTCATATAATCAACTCTGTGGGGGGCTAGAACACAGTCTCACGATATTAAATCACCCGCTACCCCTCCAAAACAAAAATAACATCTGGCATGTGAAGAGTTGGCTACAATAAACTTTCCCCCATCAAGCACAACGGTCCCCCGTCTCCAAGGGGCGCTGCCTACCTTAATATAACTAACCCCCATCGTTCCTATGAATAAATTTTTACTCACGAAGAAACATGGAGGGGTTGGGGGAACTGAATAGATCCTGGCCAATACAACAGGAGATCATAATTCGCTTTTTCCCCTTCCATATCTTCTGCATAACATCTGGAATGCGAGGGAATGTAACGGGTAAAGTTCAGGGGTACGGAACAGGGAACCGTTTGTCTATCATAATTCTCATCCTTCCAGCACTTGATCACTGTGGTCAAAGTGTCACATTTAAAAAAATTTAATTCCAGCCCCAGCTGCTTCTTTAATATGGTTTTCCACCCTACTACGAGTGATTGGTTATATACCGGCGCGGGACGAACTTGGAGGTGACTATAATGTGCCCGCATCTCAGAAGTCGATTAAGTGCCGCGCGTATATATAACCCCCTGCATTGCCCAAAAAGTCATTAGTCGTGTAGCAGACGGTGCCAAGTATTTGTCTCCTGCTTTGACCACGACGTACTACACTGGCTATATTCGACCTTGAAGGTAAAAGTATTTACTGAACTCTATTTTTCTTCGTTGATTCACATGTGTTATGTATTTATTTATAACTCTGTGTACGGTGCTTACTTGCTTGCAGGTGCAGAATAGCAGTAAGTCTCGTGTGCTTTTTAGAACACGACACTTCGCCAGTGCCTGTTGACAGCAGCTGATCGGAGCAAGTATTACTCTGATACATTTTAATTTTTTTTATATTTTTCATTTGTAAACAATAACTAATCATACGTATGTATGTAAGTTTTTTACAGTTTACGAAATGTTGATCGCTGTTGTCCCTTTCCTTGGAGAAGTGACGGGGAAACGCTAGTAGCAACACGCCCTTGCAAGTATGGCTATTTTTTTAAAAATATTTTATTTACTATTGCAAATATTACTTGAACAATTACTAATAATTTGCATGTTATGTGTGTTCAGTTTGTGCTCCGGTCCGAGAAGAATTCGGGGAGTGATTGCTATACCTGCTGTGTGTGCTCCTGAAGTGTCGGTAGAGCACGAGACGTCCACCATCTACTCATGTGACGTCCAGCAGTAAGCATCGGCGAGGCCTTCTTGGAGGTAAGATGGTGCATGTTTAAAGTTTCTACAAGTGCGCGTGTGTGTGTTATGTATTATAACTAATGATATTTGGTTCTCTTGTGTGCACAGTTCGTGACCGGTCTGGGAACGAATTCGGAAGTCTGCCGCTGGTCTAGCACGTTCCTGCGTGTGCAGTAGAGCGCGCAAGAGACGGACCAGTGGTTTCCTGCACCACCAGTACAGTGTGAAAAATCTTGCAACCTTTACGGCAGTAAGCAGCGACGTGACTTCCTGGCAGGTAAGTTGTTATAAGTTTAAAAGTGTTTACAAATGCTTGTATACTTGCATCTATTACAGCTAACTTCTTGTGATTACGTGTTGCAGTTCATCACCTGTCTAAGGTCTGAACTCGGAAGACTGTCGCACCTGCCGCGGGACGTGCTGGTTTAAGACAGCCAGAGACAGCAGTGTCGAGAACGCCCAATCTTTACAGCAGTAAGCAGCGGCGTGACTTCCTTGCAGGTAAGTTGATATATGTTTAAAGTTTTTACATGTGTTTTGTTTATTTCTATATATTATAACTAATCAGTGTCTGGTAATTGTGTGTCCAGTTCGTGTCCTGAGTTGGGATAAAGAATTCGGAAGACCGCTGCACCTGCTGTGTGTGTGCACGTGTGTGTGTGGCCAACGACTTCTTGCAGCATCAGTACTGTTAAGGAGCCGATCTTCTGCCAGCCTGTCTGATGCAGGTACGTAAGATTTCACGTCAACTACAATTTCTGTTTTCTTCGTCCCAACTGAATGTATATACATAATTAACCGCTTGTTTTTGTCTGTGTGTTCAGTTCGTGGCTCACTCGCGCAGGAGAATTTACGCTCTTTGCTGCGGATCTCTCTCACACGCACACACAAGTCAATCTAGAATTTCCGTTCATGTTGAAGGAATTGTAGACACCATCCCTCGTCTCTCCCCACTTCCGTACGTATGCGTGTAATATTTTACTACTTGTTACTATACATGTGTGTAAAAGTGTTAATATTGTATTTTTACTCGTGTTTATCTTTTGCAGGTACTGTAAAACGACATCACCATGGACGCTAGCTCTACTTTTGTGTCTTTGTCTGCTTCTTCCTCAACACCTATAATTTCTTCTTCGACATCTGCCGAGGTAATACAACCCTCAGCACTGCAGTACAGGTATTGTAACACACAGTTCACGGCCTGTAAGAGCAGGCTCCGACATGAGCGGAACTGCAAACTTAACCCGCACAAAGAAGGCCAAGGTGTGTGTTACAAGTGTGGAATAGAAATTTCCCGCAAACATGATCTAGATAATCATATTCAATTATGTACGGGAACAATAAAGCAAGCTACAACGAAGAAGTGCAAGTACTGCTTTTCTACATTTTCACACTCCAGACATACTAGACGCCATGAGCAATATTGTCAGCTTAATAACGACAGAGCGACTCTGGAATGTGACAAGTGCGGAAAGCAGTTCTCTAGGCCTGATTCAATAAAGCATCATAGCGACAAGTGGAATGGATCCAAACCACCGCCGGTGAAGAGAGCAAGAACTTTTGCAAAGCCGACACCTGCCCCAAAGGTCAAACAGGTGGCTGTTGGAGCTGGACCAGCCAATAGATTCGGCTTCATACTCGTTGAAACTGCGTTCCGCTCCACAATGCGAACGTATGTGTCGGAGAACACGAGTAGCGAGGCACGTGATATATGCACCTACCTGGCGAACATGAAAGGTAAAATCGTCGGTCAGCTTAGGGACGAACTTTCGATGCAGTAGCCCGTTAAATTTAACATTTTTCTGGAATGTCTGTATGGCAAGAGCGAACCCCATGCTGAAGAGTCGGACGAGTGAGCATTTAAAACCATAAAACGTGCCGCTGTTCAATGATGACGATATTGAAGATGCCGTAGATGCTAGCATTGCGAAAATATGTCAGGAAGAAGAAGAGTATCAGGGGAAGGGAAGTGGCTGGAGCCTAGTTCAAGTGAGGCGGCTTCAGTTGTGTATAAACAAGCACGACCCCCTGAGTGTCTCGAGCTACGTGGATCTGCCGGCATGCATAAAAATTAGGAATGCAGTGATAATTCTCAGAACCATGATTCTCACTCCTTCCAATGGGCTCTCTTCGCACGGTACATTGAAGGTCGGAATCCAGAATGTGTGGACGACCGATATTGTGACTTGGTGGGTAAGAAATTCAATTTAGAAAACATTGATTTTCCTACGCCACTAAGTCAGATAAAGGTCTTTGAGAGGAACAATCCGGCAGTGAGCATCAATGTGTTTTCATTACTCGATGTTGATGGGGAGACAAAGGTGGTACCCTCGCATGTAGTGAAAGAAGAAAAGACAGAGCAAATTGATTTGCTGCTCATTACAGATGGTGAAACAAACCATTATGTATATATTTCAAATTTTTCATGGTTCGTACGTTCACAAATTTCAGCCCACGATAATGCAGTGCACGTCTGTAAGAGGTGCTTCAAGACGTACGATGACCAGTCTCGAGTGACAGGGCTCACAGGGGCAGAGAAACTGGGAGCACATAAAGTCCATTGTAACCCGCATACACCGGCGAGAATTGAAATGCCTGAGCCTGCAGAGAATGGCACCCCGCCCTTATTAAAATTCAAAAATTTTCAGAACGCTGAAAAGCTGCCCATTGTTGTCTATGCCGATTTTGAAGCGATGTTGCTCCCGCTTGCTACATGTCTGCCTGACCCGACCACCTCGTTCACTCATAGATACCAGAAACATGAGGCCCATAGTTTCTGCATGTACGTGTATGTAAACAACAGCATAATACCCCCAGAAAAAACAACGAGCCTATCAGAGAGAAAACTGATAATGTACACGGGAGAAGATGCTGAAACAAAATTCATTGAAAATATAGTGGACATTGGCAAAAAGGTGCAGTCAATATACGAAGATGTGAAAGCGATGAAACCACTCGACTGTCGTCAGCTTCATCGTTATTAGTCTGCTACCACATGTTGCCATTGCTCAGAGTCCTTCACGGAGACAAGACGAACTGGAAGGTGCGTGACCACGACCATTTCACTGGTCATTTCAATGGTCCAGCATGTAATTCATGTAATAAGCTTCGTCGACGACCGAAAAAAGCTCCCTGTCCTCTTACACAATCTCGTCTACGATGAGAATTTCATCATTAAGCACTGGGGATACGAAGAAAAAGACATTTTTATCATACCCCACACTGAAGAGAAACTGATTACATTTTCCAAATCTCTGGGGAGTAGATTCACGCTGCAGTTGATTGATACGTACCGGTTCATGTCTGCCAGCCTTGCCGCACTTGCTGAGAACCTGTTTGTCGACAGATTTTGTAACACTTCCGAGCACTTTGATGCCGACAATATGGTTCTGGTAATGCGGAAAGGCGTGTTCCCATACGACTATGTCGATTCGTGGGATAAACTGAACGAGGCACAGTTATTATCTCAAGACGCCTTTTTCAACCGTCTCAGCGGTATGCAAATATCCGATTCTAACTATGCTAATGCCCAAGATGTTTGGTCCGCATTCGAGTGCAAAACATTGGGCCAGTACTCGGATATTTACCTCAAAAGCGACGTACTTCTCCTGGCAGACATTTTTGAAAACTTTAGGAATCTCTGTCTCGACACATACGGCCTTGACTGCATGTGCTATGTAAGTGCTCCCGGCTTCAGCTTTGATGCTATGCTCAAAGAAACAAAGATCTCCCTGGAACTGCTCACCGACTATGTTGTAAACTTGTTCATTGAAGAAGGGATTAGGGGCGGTGTGGTTCAGTGTATTAAGCGACACTGTATTGCCAACAATCCCTACTTGCCCGAGACATATGATGCTGCAAAAGAACGGATGTACCTCTAGTACCTTGATGCCAACAACCTTTATGATTGGGCAATGTGTCAGTGACTCCCGGTCGGAAACTTTCACTGGACTCACACAAACATTGATGTCACCAGCGTACCCGATGATGGCGAAATAGGCTACATTCTGGAGGTATAAGTTTCGTATCCGCGACATCTGCACGGAGCTCACCGGGACTTGCCATTTTTGCCGGTGATCGACTGCCCTCCCGGTTCGAAGCAGGGAAAATTGATGACGACCTTGTTGAGCAAGGAAAAATACATTGTGCACTATGTCAACCTGAAGCAGGCAATATCACACGGCCTGCAAGTAACACATGTCCATAGGGTGTAGCAGTTTGAGCAGAAAGCATGGCTGAAACCGTACATTGATTAAAACACTGCGAAACGCCAGGCTGCTGCTGATAACTTTGAAAAGGATTTTTTCAAGTTAGTGAATAACTCGTGTTTCGGCAAACATGTGGAGAATGTCAGGAAACGTCAGGCCATGGAACTAGTATGCACAGAGCGCAGATCTAAGAAATTGATTTCCAGACCATCGTTCAATTGCCGCACTGTTTACAATGACAATTTGGCTCTAATAAAAATGGAGAAGGAAAGAATAGTGCTCGACAAGCCTATCTACGCGGGGTTTGCCATTCTAGATCTGAGCAAATCATTGATGTACACCTTCCACTACAATGTCATGAAGAACAAGTATGGCGACAACATTCAATTGGCATATACGGATACTGACAGTCTTATTTATGAAATACATACAGACGACTACTACAAAGACCTTGCAGCTGATCCCATTTTCATGTCGGAGTTTGACAACAGCTGGTACCCACCTACTCATCCATGCCATTCTACAACAAATAAAAAAGTCTTCGGAAAGTTTAAAGACGAATGCAGTGGTGAAATTATGAGTGAGTTTGTGGGCCTCCGTGCCAAGATGTATAGCTACAAGTGCGGCACTAAGGAAGTAAAGAAAGCCAAGGGTGTACAGTCGTCGGCGGTACACAATTAAATCACTTTTCAGGATTACAAGAGAATTTTGACAGAAAGACAAACAATGCGGGTAAATGTAAATAACATCAACTCACACCATCACGATCTGTACACGCAAACCATAAACAAAATAGCTTTGTCTTGGCACGACGATAAAAGAATTATACTAGACGATGGCATTCATACTGTACCACACAGTTACCAGCAATAAGGCTGTCAGAGCAAAAAAACTGTCGCCAGTCATTAGCAGCAGCACATCGTAGCCCAAGTGGAGATTACCGACCTTCAGAACAGCGTAGCTCAACAAATGTAATTGCAATCGTTTTATTTTTCCTCTCCTTGCAACCGCTGTCCACACACCCATGCACTACAGTTACTAGAGGTAGTATTATCTCGCCTATCTTTGCACTTCCTCTATCTACCCATCTGTACTCTTTCTCTGTGGCTGTCATCTTTCTTGCTAGATTCAACTCTCAAAAATGGGTTAGCTGTTTCCTTTTCTGCTTTGTAAAATGCCTATGCAATATGTTGATCCTTTCCATCATATTGCATAGCTCCAGTCCCAAGCCTGGGGAGCTGCTATCAAGTATGTGAAACAGCAATCTTGTGTGCGGTGAAGCTTGAGGGCATTGCACTAACATGATCAACAGCAAAGACTGTACTAGATTAAATTCACAAAATGGATTAGTTATTTCCTTTTCTGCTTTGTAAAACTCCTATACAATATGTTGGTTTTGCCATCATATTGCATACCTCCAGTCCCAAGCCTGGAGACCTGCTATCAAGTTTGTGTAACAGCAATCTTGTGTGCGGTGAAGCTTGAGGGAATTGCACTAACACCAAACACTGTGCTAGATTAAATTCACAAAAATTATTAGTTATTTCCTTTTCTTCTTTGTAAAACGCCTATACAATATGTTGGTTCTTTCCATCATATTGCATAGCTCCAGTCCCAAGACTGGAGACCTGCTATCAAGTTTGTGTAACAAAAAACTTAAGTGGGGTAAAGCTTGAGGGCATTGCAATGACATGAGCAACACCAAAGACTGTGTAAGAATGAAAAAAATGTTTAATAAAATATACCTTAAAAACATAAAATAGTAAAACAATACATACTCGAAGTCTAGCAGATGATGCGCGGGAAAAATTCCAAGTTAACAAAATTACTACCAAATGAGTAAACAATTTGGATGACAAGGTGGACGATGTGACACGAAAACAAAAAAGGTGGACATCATCCAATGGTGGCTGCGTCTGTCGGTGCCGAGTAAGAGAGAGGAAAGAGAGAAAGAGAGAGGAGAGAGAGAAAGAGAGAGAGAGGAGAGAGAGAAAGAGACAGAGGAGAGAGACTGATGATGTGGAAAGAGGGCGTCTTCTGTTGGTGTCGAGGGAGAGAGAGGAGAGAGAAAGAGAGAGGAGAAAGAGAGAGACTGATAACTAGGAAAGAGGGCGTCGTCTGTCTGTGCCGAGAGAGAGAGAGAGACTGATGACATGGAAAGAGTGTGCCATCCGTCGGTGCCAAGAGAGAGGATGCCATCTGTCGGTGCCGAGCCATGCTAGAAGGAATGACAGAGCGGGAAAAAATAGAATGATAGAGCAGGACATTGAGACCCATGCTCTAGACTATTCTCGAAAGAATGACAGAGCAGGAAAAACATGGATGTCAAAAAACATTACCTAGATCATTCTCGAAGGAATGAGAGAGCAATGGGAGAAAAAATTAAATGAATGACAGAGCAGGAAAAACTAAATACAAGACTAGACTATTCTCGAAAGAATGACAGAGCAGGAAAAATATGGAAGCCAAAGGATTATTCTCGAAGGAATGAGAGAGCACAAAGTACTGGAATGATAGAGCCGGAGAAAAATTAACAAAATGATAGAGCAGGAGAAAATGAAAGAGCTGTAAAAAAACCTAGATTATTCTCGAAGGAATGAGAGAGCACGAAGTAATTGAATCATATTGCAGGAGAAAGATGGCGGACAAGATGGTGGACAAGATGGCAGACAAGATGGTGGACAAGATGGCGGACAAGATGGCATCCAAGATGGTGGCCAAGATGGTGGCCGAGGCACCGAGCACCGACGCCACGCGCCACCAAAACGAAACCCCTATTCCCTACTACTTTTGTTGCAAGTAAAACATATAATATCTTATGTAAGTAAAAATCTGCATGGAGACCTGAGTATTCTGTGATACAAAAATGTCTAACTCCGCCACGAAGATGTTCACCCACGACGTTTTTTTTAATTGTTACATTGGTTGAACACTGCCGGAAAAAAACTTTCTCGCAGTTTTAGCACAGAGAAGGCTTGAACAAGCAAAAATGCCAATCTATTTTCTTTGAAATTTTACAAATGAACAAATCCTGACTTTAATAAAAATATACAACGCATAAGTTAACGTTTCTTAATTTCACGTTTATGTGAGATGAGTGATTTTTTACTATTTATTGTTTACAATTTGCTCAGTTAAAGGTTTTGTATTACTTTATATTTCGTTATTAATTGCTAGAGCAACAATAATTTCTTCCTCAGAGGCATATTTCTTCTCACATGTTTGAAAAATGCTATGTCTTGTATTTAAAACGATCAGCCTGTGTACTAAGTATACTTATTTAGTTTATTGTGCATAGAATCCTTCTAAACCTATAATTACAAAAAATTGTATAAATTTTATTAATAGATAAAAAAAGTCAGTCTGATCCTGCATCGACCTGCAGCTGTAATGACTGCCAAAAAGTTGTCGAAAATTTATGCTATATATATTTATTTCATTTTACATTACCAGTCATGGTGTAAAAAATGCACAGGTACGATAGAATATAGCTATTGCTCTACCCCTACACCTACCCCAGAACTGGGATGCTGTAATTAGCTTTAAATAATTATATGATAAAAAACACTTCAAAAACATAAAAGTGACTTTTTTACGACAACTACTCCTGTTGCCAATGAAAACATTCGTCTAATAGTTATAATGAACATTATTTGTGTAACTGTCATCATTTCTAATTTTTTGTAAGTCGGCCGAGGCTCAAAATACTTCATTTCAACAATTGGAATCAAACACAGTAAGTGATGTAATCAGTAAGTCAGTGGACGATACAGAAAATAACTGGGAATGGGAATCGGAAGAATCTGACTTACCTGAATTGGTAATTGAACAAGATACTTCCTACAAACCTGTAACTGTGCCACGTCCTGCGATGGTGTTCGTGACCCGCGTTTGGTTATAATAAGAGATGACGATGCTCTGTCTCTTACATGATTAATGTTGAAATATTGGGTTCGTATTAAGTAATGTTGTAGTATGCCCGGCTAGCTCTAATTGAAATAAAAAAAACAGAAGAGTTTCCTTTCTAAATCTGCCTAAGGGACTCACACACTGCGGGTTGCGTCACGAGAGGTATATACTTATAGTTTCTTTCGACGAAAAGAATAGGCGCTTCCTCCGGCGGCTTTTGATCGGTCACGACATATTGCAGGTACCGGCCACGATCACCCGAAAAGTCAACACTCCGGTGACCCCGAGCTCGCTGTCCACCGTCCTTACAAACCCGACGACGAAGATCCCGACACCTGTCCTCCAGAGCTCATACACACCCTGCTCGCCTTAAGTCTCCATTGCATTTCTCTCGCGACTTTTCTCTGAGTGCCTCGCGTGTCTCGTCTTTGCTCTCCTGGGTGGCGTCCCCTTCCCGCCCCACCGGTCTCATGGGGGCGGGAAGGTTCCCCCAACCAATCAGAGCGAAGCCCTGGCCTGAAGATTGCTGCGTCCCTTCTGGAAGCCTCCGTATTTATTTAAAATCAAATTACACATGGGTACATTCTCACAACAATTGCAAACAAAACACTTAGCCTAATTACTACTTGCTATCTTCAATTAATATAATTCTAGTTCAAATAATGTATGTTACATGGGGTCTGTTGGGGGAGGGGGAAATGAGAAGAAATGTGTAGGCGAGAGAGAAAAAGAGCGGATTGGATGGCTCGGAGACAGGCCAAGGTCGGGCGCCCCCCTTCTCGGACAGAATGTAGTACAGCCCACTCATCAACTGCTCTATTGTCGCCAGACCAGCAGGCAATTATCACTCTTAAAAACTATAACCATTGCTTATAAGATTATATTAATGTTACTAGCATATTCTAGTCTGTGACATTCCACAGTTTAAAACAATACCAGACACGATACCCCTGTGATAATATTAGTAATAGTCATATTTTCTACTGTTTTATACTGGCCAATCATAGGATCCCACAGACCCCTCACAATCAATACTGAAGTTAAAATGGATAACAATATGTTACATATGACAATAAAGGCCCTTTCATTACAATCAATCATTAAAATTACCTAAACTACATTAATGTCTATATATAAAATTATCCATAAAATAGGGCCGTCACATGACCCTCGCAGATCATTTGAAAATAGAATTTAGGATTATTTGCAAAGGATTCGTCAGCCGCCAAGAAAGTCATTATTTTAAGCTTGGTCATAATATACAAATTATTAATTCTAAGTTCCGTACTCAAATGTACAACTAATTAACACAATTCTCTGCCAGATTTGATTCTCTTTAGTTTGAGTGCGATATGTCCAATCGCGAGTGTTCTAACGTCATTGGCACGATTTTTGTTCTTTAGTATCATTACTTAGTTCAAGTTTAGGTCGGATACTCTTCACATTTTAACATCACTCGCATTGATTTTTTTACACTATTTTCCAGAGCACTCAATGCCATAATGATGGTCGATGTTATTTAACATGCACCTGACAGGGCCGCCTGCAGCCATTGTCGTGGGGGGTCATGCTTGAGCTAGCCAGTCGGCCTTGTGTTTCTAATTTCCTCTAAGGACCTCGTCACTACACAAAAGCTTGACCGCCATAAAGTTCCCCAGTGACATTTCCCGGCACTGTCCAGCTCCTAGGACACCACATGGTGCGAAACGCCCCTAAAGTGTCGTCCTTAACGAATTTCTGGCTCCTCGACCCTAGTTCCTTACGACCCCTCAGTCTACAAATCCCCGCTCGAAGAAACTTACCAGATGTCTAAAAATGTCTCCAACCAACCCCCTGGCAACAGACCTTGGGCTAACTACTTCTCACAGCTGTAAAGAATCAAACTTAAAATCTAGCTTACAAAATGACAACAAAGTTCCTATACAACATAACAGTGAAACTATTTACAACGCCAGTCATTACCCTTAAGGCTTTACGTATGATATTGCCCCGGGAGCCTAAAAGTTTCCCGACCCCTTTTCTGATGCTTGTACTTGCACCACGTGGAATTGTGAGCTATCATCTGTAGGTGCGGTGGCCCGAACCCCTTTCCTTTCTTCCCCAAGCCTACTGTAAGCCGCCGGTTAACGGTCGCCCTGCCTGTCCTTTTGTGTGTCATTTCGTTCCGGTTTCTCGTTCTTGCCTCCCTTGTTTACAATATCTACTCCACAGCCCTTCACCGCCGACCTCACCCAACTGTAAGAGTGATATACCAGTTTTTCCACAAAGTCAATGAGTGAGTCACAGTCGTTAACCCCAGCCGTTATTGCCGCCTCCCTCATGTATCGCGGGAGGTACCTTATGAGATAATGTAAAAGGCGTTCTTCTGAAAATGGTGTGTCCAGGAATTCGGACTCCTCTACTAACTCGCACAAATAATAAGCGATACTGACCCCCCCCCTGTCAGGCTTATACCGGACTTGAAAAATCTCCTGAATTAAGGTGTCCTGTTCGAGGGTGTTCCAGTATCGTTTTATGAACGCTTCGTGGCATTGCAGATACGTATCACACTTATCAGAATTGCGGTGTCCCCATGTCTCGGCCGAATCAATGAGCCTCGACAAAAAGAGCTCGACCTTGAGTGTGTCGGCTATACAAGCATTCCTCAGATACTTATCCATACGCGTAATAAATCAGACGGGGTGGGCGGGTGTTGTTTTGCCAGAAAAAAACCGGTACCATTTGATCGATATTGGGGACTGACGTCACTTGGGCGCGTCCGGCGCCCATCGTCGCCTCTCTCGCAGATGCACCGACCTGGCAATTTTCGAGCCCTGAAACCCGCTGCCCTAATGCGTCGATTTCTGTAGACATTTTCCTGGCATCATCTTGGACGTGGCCTATCTGTGTGACAGTCTCGTCAACCGGCTAAATTAACCCTGCGTTTTGTTCTGCGATTCGTTCCCTTAGGACCTGGTCATTTTCTATACATACTTATGCATGTTGGTCAATTTTATTCTCTACACGACTAAATTCTTCTGACACTGCCGCATATCTCTCCTCTCCCTGTCTCTCCAGTCGATTTTCCACCTCCTGCAGTCTAGTGTCAAACCATCCCATTCGTTCGTCTATTATCTCTATAAGTTCTGATTTTAGCTCCTCAGCCTGTTGCCGCGACGACTCAGCTTGTTGCCGCTTCTGACAGGATTGTTGTTCGAGTAGTGCCTGAATTTGCAGCATGAAGCATTGAAGCTTTGAACTATTTTCCGACACACCTGTGTTGACTGGGAATAGTCACCTTGTCCTGCTTGGTCTCCCCCGCCGTTCACGGAGTTACCGTTCGTGCCGCCTAGTGATCCTGAACTTTCCTCAGAAGCCAACATTTTCTTTCCACCACTTAACAAACTCAAAGGTATATCACTTTCATCAATACACCTACTGTCTCCCTCCATTACTAACTAGGGCAAGTCGGCTAGCTCAAATCAATGGCTACACGCGGCCTTTATTGATGCAGTTTACAAAAATATAAAATATTACTAAAATTAACTGACCATCTGGCATGCATATATATACTTGCTGCACCACAGCACAACACAGAAGGAAACACAATGCAGAAGAAAGTACAACGTCGTTACTGCGACAAATCCAGCTGCCGAAGATCCTCGATGCACTGACTGGAACTCTGTAAATAGGTAAATTGGAAACCTCAGCTCACCAATTCGAAGGTCTGCGCTGCCACCGTTGTCAAGGCACGAACCCCTGCGTCTCAGTCCTGGATGGAGACCCTCGCACCGCCGAGACTCGGAGGCAAGAGGTCCTCGCTAGATGCCTGGGATAAGGCGTCAAGCGTGTCTGCGTCGCTGCACTCACCGTCGAACACTTCGTGGGCGTTGTTAGTCGTCGCCTGCCGCGCTCCGCTATATCACTCGTAAAGTTCTCCAGGTCTCATTCGCGGCAACCGGGATTAACAGCTCCACCACGTCCGTTCCAGCGCGCAACACAAGTCCCAACCTCACCGAAGTAGTATCTCACCAGCGTTTGCAAAAAAGAGTCTTTATCCCGGGTGTGCGGTTTTAAATCTCTGAGTTGGTGCGCCAAGTTGCCACGTCCTGCGATGGTGTTCGTGACCCGTGTTTTGTTATAATGAGAGGTGTCGATGCTCAGTCTCTTACGTGGTTAATGTTGGATGATTGGGTTCGTATTAAATCATGTTGTAGAATGCCCGGCTAGCTCTAATTGAAATAAAAATAAAACAGAAGAGTTTCCTTTTTAAATCTGCCTAAGGGACTCACGCACTGCGGGTTGCGTCACGAGAGGTGGATACTTATAGTTTCTTTCGACGAAAAGAATAGACTCTTCCTCCGGCGGATTTTGATCGGTCACGACATTTATTATGTTGCAGGTACCCACCGCGATCACCCGAATAGTCCACACTCCGGTGACCCCAAGCTCGCTGGCCACCGTCCTTACAAACCCGACGACGAAGATCCCGACACCTGTCCTCCAGAGCTCACACAAACCCTGCTCGTCTTAAGACTCAATTGCATCTCTATGGCGACTTTTCTCTTAGTGCCTCGCCTCTCGCGTCTTTTCTCTCCTGGGTGGCATCCTCTTCCCGCCCCACCGGACTCATGGTGGCGGGTAGGTTCCCCCAACCAATCAGAGCGAAGCCCTTGCCCGAACATTGCCTGTGTCCCTTGTGGAAGCCTCCGTATTTATTTAAAATCAAATTATACAGGGGTACATTCTCACAGCAATTACAAATAAAACAATTAGCCTAATTACTACTTGCTATCATCAATTAATATAATTCTAGTTTAAATTATGTACATTACACGGAGTCTGTTGGGGGAGAGGGAAAGGAGAAGAAATGTGTAGGCGAGAGAGAAAGAGAGAGGATTGTATGGCATGGAGACAGGGATAAGGTCGGGCGCCCCCCTTCTCGGTCAGTTTGTGGTACTGCCCACTCATCAACTGTTCTATTGTCGCCAGACCGGTGGGCAATTACCACTCTTAAAAGCTAAAATCATTAGACATAAAATTATCTTAATATTACTATCATATTCGAGTCTGTGACATTCCACAGGTTAGAACGA
The DNA here is from genome assembly GCA_003012365.1 of Medauroidea extradentata. Lineage (NCBI taxonomy): Eukaryota > Metazoa > Arthropoda > Insecta > Phasmatodea > Phasmatidae > Medauroidea > Medauroidea extradentata. Next base: position 15,517 of record PNEQ01085552.1, on the reverse strand, counting down.
TACTAGACACGATACCTCTGTGATAATATTAGTAATAGTCATATTTTCTCCTGTTTTTATACTGGCCTATCATAGGATCCCACAGACCCCTCACAATCAATACTGAAGTTAAAATGGATGGCAATATGTTACATATGACAATAAAGGCCTCTTCATTACAAGCAATCATTATAATTAATCTAAACTACATTAATTTCTATTTATAAAAGTACCAATAAAATAAGGCCGTCGCAACCGAAAAGCTTTGTGGAAATATATGCGTGGATATAGATCATGTGATCAAACAAATTCAAGCTCTAGGTTCACATTTACAAGACTGCACTATGGGAAAATTTGCTTTTGATACAGAACTCCGCTGTGGGTTGTTTTCTACATTGAAATTTGTATGTGAAACTTGTGGCCAGATTCGTAAAGTTACTTCTCACAAGGAAGAGTATGCTGAAGACATAAACGATGCTGCAGTGAGGGTCTCTATCCACTGGTATTGGCTATAGCCAACTCGAGGAAATGTTTACAGTTATGAATGTCCCAGTCATGTCATGTGACAAGTTTAAAAAACATGAATTCGCAATTGAACAGGTAAGGTTTTGATTAGAATATATTGCGAAACAATCTACGGGATTATTTTTATGTTTGCCGAAGCTATGAGGCAATACTGAGGCACAGCATATGTTTATAATTTTGTTACTATATTTGAATATTTGCCTACTCAAATCAGTTTACAATTGTCAGCAACATTGCTCAGTGCCCATTGAAATAACTCCAACATTGGAATGATTTTGTTATTAGGAAACATAGTAAGTCAGTATAAATTTATATAAATACAACTATCACTACTAAATTTACTACTGCAATGAATTTAAATTATGTTTATATACTACCATTAAAACCATTTTCAGGCTTGGGAAGAACACTTAACCTGTAAACTGAAAGAAGCTGGAGTTCAAGAAAAGCGAATTGCAGAAGAAAAAGGACACTATGTGAATAGTGTACCATACATTACAGTTATGGGAGATGGCGGATGGGGCAAGCGAACATATGGTCACGGTTACAACTCTTCCGGAGGTGTAGTAAGTACAGCTGTAATGTTACACTTCATATTTTACTAGTATTAACAACATTACCCTCCGCGGCTCTGTAAATCGAAACTCTGACACTGAATATCAGCATATAAATGAAAATATTAGGCACTTCCAATATCAAAGAAACAATGAAACATTGAATGTAGTAATCACCTAGGGTATAGGCACCTGTAAATTTTCTCAAATGCTCTGCGTACGCAGAAACACTTGTGTAAAGCCATCTTAGAATGATTTGTACTTTGTTGAAGCGCTGCTCGCCATTTCATGGCCTGACCAAGTGGTGCCCCTAAGATGGCAGCCACATAGTGTAGTAATTAATTCGACATTGTAGGAAGACAAATAAAATTTGGGTATCTAACATTCACTTGACTGATGGCATTGATATTGTATTTATTGTTAAAAAGGATAAACTGTAGCTTGGAGGTAGAAATTAAGGAAATATTTAAAACTGCTCACTCAAACACGAATGACCCATATCTATTACATGTGGTGTTTCACTTTCAGGCTGTCATCGTTGGAAAAGAAACTGGCAAAATATTATTCCTGGGCGTTAGAAACAAGTACTGCAGTATTTGTTCCATATCCAAAACAAAAATAAAGAAGCACCAGAACATATTTGTTACAAGAATCATACAGGCCCCTCAACAGCAATGGAGAGAGACATCATATGCGAGGGTTTTAACCAGAGTATTGCGATGCATGGTATTATGTATAAAAAACTATTCTGGGGATGGCGATGCTGCTGTGTTAGCTAATATGCAACAGAAATGTGATTATGGCCGTCATGTTGTTAAGGTAGAATGTGCCAACCATGCAATGAGGGCATTTTGTGAAAATGTCCACAAACTTGCTTCGAACAAGCTGTACGACCCAGAGGCAAGGAAAATCCTGACAGGAGTAGGGAAAGGTGAAAAAATTTAAAGAGTAGAGAGACTCGTCAAAAGTGTCCGAACAGCCATCAAAGAAGTTGCAAAAGTCAGTGGCTCACAAGAAGTTGACATGTTGCGAAAAGATTTACGCAATGCTCCAGATCACGTCTTTGGATCTCATGAAATGTGTCGTCCTTCATTCTGCAGCAGAAAGGACTCTGGGGAAGAGAGATTGCTTCCAAAGCTAGAGGCCGCTGGATTGCTTCAGTCAATTAGGAATTGCATTGCTAAATTGGAAAAGAAAGATGATAAACTTGTTACCAACAGCACGACTAACGCAGCAGAACAGTGAGTGCAGTATTTTTTCCTTTATTTTTGTTATTAAATGTACTTTTAACAATTACAAAAGGTTTTGCCATGTTCCAGGTACATGGCCTTAAATGCCAAATTTACGGGTGCAAAACGAATCAATTTTGCTAAAAGAGGAAGCTATTTGACAAGATGTCAGGGAGCCGCACTTGCCCATTCCAGCGGTCCAGGATGGCATCCGAGTCCGTGGAAGAAGATTCATGGCCGGAGTCCTGGCTCAACATTAAAAAAAGTGTGTCAAAAATGTCAAGAAAGATCTTCAAAAAGAAAACTGAAGTACAAGGAAAATGGTGCACCAAAGAAGAGACGCAAAGTTGGAGGAGGGGCGGATTGCAACTATGGCGATGAGGATTTATTACAGAAACCAGACATTGCACTGCAAGAAATGGTGACTCAGTGTGAACAACTTTTAGCTAGGTTACGAGAAGAAGCCGACACAGATAAGAAAAGAGAAGACACTGAAGTTCGTACACATGGCCAACACAACAACGAAAAGTGGCATGAAATGCGTATGAACTGGCTGACTGCATCGAACTTCGGGGCAGTGGTACGGCGATGCGACCACACACCTTGCCACAATCTTGTCAAAAATTTATTGTATCCTAAGGACCTGAACACACCAGCTGTTCTGTACGGAAGGGTTCATGAATCAGAGGCATTGGCAAAGTACGGTGAAAAGAAGGGTGTATGTGTTACTCCGTGTGGCATGTTTGTAAGTGCTGAAGAGCCGTACATTGCCACAACTCCAGATGGACTAAATTCTGATGATGGCCTTATTGAAGTGAAATGTTTGCCCTCTGTGAAAGAGAGATCGTTGTTAGGGGTTTGCAAGACAAAAAGTCTTCGATATGTTTAACTGTCAAAAGAGGGGTCACTTCAACTGAAGACTAATCATAGGTACTATTACCAAGTACAGGGACAACTTAACATCACTGGCAGGCATTACTGCGATTTCGTGGTGCTGACCGAAAATGACTTTTTTGTTGAAATAATTTAAAAAAACGAAGCTCTCTGGACAGACTTTATGTTGCCGAAACTCAGAAATTTTTACCTATAATGCATGCATACAGAAATTGTTGACAGTAGGGTAAAAAGGAATATGAAAATTAGAGATTCGTCATCCATACTTCGTGCACAAAAAGTTCAAAGTAAAAAGAAACAGAAGCTTTTATCTTCATCGTAAGTGCTTCAGAAAGTCTTCGTACTTCATGCACACTATTGCAAGGAATGAAGATACATACTTCTCCTCACAGTGTTAATTTGACAATAAGCAGTGAGGAAACAACAGTGACAGGTGAAATAAGAAACTAACGAAGTTAGGCCAATCCGCAAGGGTAAATTTTACATAATACATGTAATGGGATAACAACTTTTTATGGGACATGTAGCTGATTTGTGTTACTGTTCATTATCAGTTGCCGAAGATTTCTAAACTATTTTTAAAAATCTATAATTTTATATTTGCATGAAAAAGTGTTAGTTTGTATAGACTTTAGCTGTAAGAACACTTATCGCTTGCAAAAATTTTATCAATAGCGAAGTTTTTAAAAAACAGCATGTCAAATTATACATTTGTATACTATCGTAGCATGCACTGTAATGAAATAATATACTCTTAAACCCAAAATCATGGTCTACATGCTGAAACCTATAAAACACACAACAAATGTGTGTGTATTTTAAAATAATTGCTAAACTTTATAAATTGTTACTATATTTTAAATATTTTTTCAATAAAAAATGTCTGTGAATTTTTACATGTAGCCCACAACCGGTGCGAATAATTTAGTTTTAGTTAGTTGGTTGGCTTAGTTGATGGCATATCACAATAGCATGACAATTATTTTTACTTTGACACTTGTGAAAATTTTAGCTCTTGAAGAGGTAGCAATATAATTTTGAAAACAACTTCTTGCGAGAAGGAGTCTTAAAAGTAAAACTATTTTTTTACATTAATTTTTCAACATTATGTGTAATTGTTATCAAGTAATGGTTATTGCAAATTATACTACCTAGGCCTATATCAATTAGCGTAATGTGTCTTTAGTAGTGTGTTTACAGTTTCTTTTTTGTATTTCTGAGCTTCAAGGTTATGTATCGTAAGAAGATAATATCTTCTTAAAAGATCTTATATTATAAGATCTTTGAATGTTTTTTACAATGGGGCATACAATAAATATGTATTGGTTTGTGTACATACGCCACAGCACATACATGAAAACTCAAAAAAAAAAAAAAAGAGAGAGAGAGAGAGAAAGACAGAAGATTGGACTTCTATCCAGAACCGTAGAAACTTTTCTTGATTAGAAGATCAGAACTTGTACCGTGTTGTCTCCTGTCTTTCTAGTTGTCCACTGTTGTGTTCTTTTGCTTTTGGATATCTGAAATCCGGATTCGTTTATGTGCGTCCTTTGTAATTTCGACTGAATTCCATCTATAGAATTCTGTGGGCAAAAAAATAAAGTTTTTAAGGTTCTGGAAGTAGTCCAAACTACTGTGTCTCGTTTTCTTTTTCATACATTTTTTGTCAACAAAACATGTGCAATGGCGTATGTCTGCAAACCCATACATCCTTATAAGAAAATATTTAGCACAACATGTAGACCTATGATCAACAATTCTATTACATCAATAAAATTGTAACTGGAAAACTTTTCTAATGGAACAGCCAGTTGTGTAATAGCTTTTCGATGGCATGGTAGTCTTAGTGTTCGTAGTTGCAGTTACAATCACTTCGCACTTAATACATTTTTGTATACGATATTATTTTTAAATTAACATTTTTTTTATCCAGGCTACATGCAACCAAGCGACGTGTTTTTGCCATCTGCCTCGCGTGCAAACGGTGTTGCAGAGTGTTTTCCTTACACTTTTGTTACAAAAATTACTTCACGGTTTTCTTACGAATATAAATCACACTTCAGTTGATGTCGGACTGGTGATTCCAAGCCCCAGCGTTTATTGAAATAACTATTTCGAAAGCCTTAAAAATGGCCAAAAATGGCTTTTTCAAACTACTATATCTTGAAATATTCAGTGTAAAAAACCATTAAATCCACCACTGTAACCTGAGTTGTACCTTCCTGCACAGCTCCCACCAATAAAAAGATGG